>CAJNIZ010001567.1:8542-28572 GCA_905231905.1 Symbiodinium pilosum
GTTCCTTATCAGCAACCCAGATTATTGAGGCTACGGGCTTCCATGCAAGGAGAGGGACGACCATCTTTCATTTATGTATACTAGGGGTTTAAGGTTTAAGGTTTATGGTTTCGGGCATGTATATAGATATATATGTGTCTGTATATATCTGTGTATGTATATGTATATGTATATATATATATACTTACATAGATACATCAGGGCTCACGCTGGTTTACACTTTTTGCGCATACGCCCTAGCTTTTTCCAACTTTGCAGCACTTGCTTGCTGCATCAGAGAAAGGTTTTGTGGCGACTGCCTCAAGCGGGGTTTAGGGTTTAGAGCCCAATTATCTACAGTTGGATGGGTTTGCCTACTAGTCAATGGGCTTCCGCTCAGGCGTTTGTACATGCAGAGGCCCCCGACCCTAAAATCCCCGAATCCTAAACCCAACCTCTCCAGCCTCCAGAACCCTAACCAAAAACCCTACTATTGAAGCCCAAACCTCAAAGCCCTAAACTTTGAACCCCAAGCCTTGAAATCAAATCCTCAAACCCCAAACCCTAAATCCAAAACCCTAGGCCCTAAAGCCAAGACCCTAAGCTTTTAACCCTAAACCCTAAACCTTAAACCCTAAACCCTAAACCCTGAACCCCAAACCCCAAACCCTAAATGGGATCTCCGGTACGAAGGAGCTGCCGGACGTAGACCTCAAAAGCTGCAGCGAAGAGGTGTGCGGAAACCGAATTGAGGCCAGTACCAACCTAGACCCCCCAAGTACCCAAAAATAGGGTCTATGTAGCTTCTATTTGGGGATACTTAGGGTCTATAGAGGGTACTTGCGGGGTCTAGGAAGATGCCTCCGCAGGGTAAGTTTGGGTTTAGGTTCTGGGGTTTAGGGTTGTGGTCTCTGGGTTTGGATTTTCGGATTTGGGGTTCAGGGGTTTGGGTTCAGGTTCTCTAGGGTTAAGAATTGGGTTTTTGGTGTTCAGGATTCAGGGTTTAAGGTTAATGGTTCAGGCTTTGCCTGCTTAGGTTTTTGGGTATATAGAAATTGACCTGGGTTTAGGGTTCAAGGCTTATAGGTTAGGAGGACCCCACCCTGTAAGAGTGATGTAGTAAGGAAAAAAGAGGACCCTACTATTTTTAGATAATTTCTATTATCCCTCATAATGACTGCTGCAGGTTGGGAGGTCCCGAAACCCAAAACCCTAACCCTTCACCCTAAACCATAGGCATTGCATACGATTCATCTCCTCAGTCGCGGGCGGAGCTTCGGGCAGTTGCGGATTTTGCACTTGGGCCGTGTGCAATTTCTATGTATTCGGCTTGAGGGTTCATGGTCCTTACCGTAAACCCTAAATACCTACATCCCAAAATCCCGAACTCCCTAAATCCCTAAATCCCCAAAGTAAAAGCCTTAACTCCTACATGCCTAAAGCATATATATGGGGGGACTCATAGTGCTGTAGCCCCATGAACTGACTTGGGCCATATTCCAGGTGTGGAGGCCCGCCTCCATGATAAAGGCTCGGCTAGCGGCGCGCAAGCGCGGGCGAGGGCGAGGCGCGGTTTAAGGGTTGAGGTTTAAGGGTTTAGCTTGATGGTTGGGGGTTTAGGGTTTAGGGTTGAGGTTTGAGGGTTTAGCTTTGAAGGTTGAGGGTTTAGGGTTTAAGGTTGAGGGTTTAGGGTTGGGTCAGGGTTTAGGGTTGTACGGTTTCGGGTGGATAGGCACTGTTCTAGGGGAGGGAGTGATCTTGTAGGGGCCTCGGGTTTAGGCCTAAGGGTTCAGCGTTTGGGTTTGTGCTTGCTCCAGGTTTCTTCTTTGCCTGGTAATCCTCTTTGCGTTGGAAAATGCCCCACCCACCCCTTAATAGCAATTATCTCTCGTAGTAACCTAGTTCATAGCGGGGGGGGCGGGGGCGTATTTTGAATTAGCGGTTGGGGGGGTAGTGCCCGGGGTACGTGTGCGGAATATCAGGAAGAACGGATCTGCAAGAATGCTCCCTAAATGGTAGTTTGCATTTTCTTTTTCATTATCCCTATACAACCCCTGTATATTCCCTATATTCCCTATATAACCCCTGTATACAATCAATTTGCTTCCAGAGTCCTACTGGTCATCACAGAGTTCTGTGTGCTGATTCCAGCGGCACATTTGCTGCTCAACGCCTCGGTGGCCTCCGCATCAGGGCTGGAGCACGCCGTTGCGAGGAACATCGACGGCTCATTGCTATAGACCTTATAAGCGTGCTGCGCTCCCCGCGTCGTCTTAGGCGGCAGGAAGACAGAGACAAGAACCTGGAACTCTAAACCCCCAAAAGTCTAAAGCTCAAACCCTAAAACCTAAACCCTGAACCTTCAACCCAGAAGAATTCCGGAACACTCTACGTTCTTTGGGTTTGGACCTTGCTTTTCATTCTTCCCCCAGCAAGTACTTCGCCTCACACCCTCCAGGATTAGGGGTTAAGAGTTTTGGGCTTAAAGGTTTGGGTATAGCATTTAAGGTTGTGGACCCCCGATGTGGGCCCTGAGCTTTGTCTGTGGATCATAGAAGCTTTTCAAGGTATGCATTGGGGTAGTTACCAGTATAGGAACTCCAAGTAACAGGGGTCCAGCTCAGGGGCCCACATTTATTTCATCTCTAACCCCTACCTGAATCCTAAACCCTGAATCCTTAAAACCCTCACAACCTTACATCCCTAAACCCTAAACCCTAATTCCTAAACCCTAAATCCCTAAACCCTAAAACCGTTACAGCTCTGTGGCTGCGCCAGGTGCCGCTGGTGCAAAAGCTCGTGCAAGACGAGTTCGCCCAGCAAGCGGCTTACTGCCCTTGACAGCGGCACTGTGAGGAGCTTAGGACTTAGGGCTTAGAGTTTAGAGTCAGGGGCTCAGAGAAGTTGAGGGTGTTGGTTTTAGGGCTTGTGGGTTTAGGTCAGGTGGACCCCTCACCCTATAATAGTGACTCTAAGACTCTAAGGGATCATAAGAACATCATGAGGGTCTTCCTATTATATCACTATTACAGGGTGGGTTTAGGCGTGGTTTAGGGTTTAGGGTTTAGGGCTTGGGTTTTAGGGTTTAGGGTCTCCAGATTCAAGTGCTTGGGCTCTCAGAATGCTTAAGAAGTAATCCAGCATGGGCCAATAGAACCCTCCCGAATTAAGACAGTGGTTTAGGATCTACGGTTTAGGGTTTATGGTTTTAGGGTTTTAGGGTTGAGGGTCGTGATGATAGTAGAGGGCACGCCACTCCTGTACAGTGGGGGTTTTACCCTTCTTAGAAGGGTATTTCTCCTTTTTTCGCGCGAGGCCACCTTAGACACAGGCAGTAGAGCTCAATGAATTAAAAGCAGTCAGGTTGGAATAGGGAATGAGGGTTTACGGTTTAGGGTTTAGGGTTTAGGGGTCACATGTTAATGATTTGGTTCCACTTCTTAGGTCGGTGCTGACAAAAACCTTGAACCCTAAACCCGACATTGCTCTATCCAACCGTGTCAGTGTTTATGTCCTTGCGCATCCCATTAAGGGTGGACCGCCCGCATGTCCCACCTCTGGTTAGCAAAGGCTGAAGGCATGGCAAGGAACGTGTAGGATTTAGGATTTAGGGTTTAGGGTCGAGGGAAACTATTATTTAGAGCTTAGGGCTTAGGGCTGAGATGGGGAAAGGGGAAAGAAGGATTGAAAAAGAGCTCGAAACGAATGTATGATTTGGGATTACATGGAGACTATTATACGGATCCATTCTCTCGTATTTTGCCAACCAGATGTCAGGCTTTCGCATTTGTGCTGCCTCGTCGTGTTTTGCGAAAACATGTTTTGCCTTCTTGCTCGGAAGCTTGGTTGTTAGGATCCCCTTGTCTCTGGGCAGTCTGAACCTGTGCATTTAGATTTCAAGGTTTCAAGATTTAGGGCTAGGGTTTAGGGTTTACCTTCCCCCAAGCTAAGCTCACACACAGCCCCAATATTGGCCCCTGCTCAAATGATTGTAGGCTTGATCGGGTTTCTTGGGGGTCCCATGCCAGATTGTGGGAGAAAAGGGCTTCGATTTCATGACTGCCCATTTATCGTAGATGTTCGCTTTCTCCTTCATGAATTCATTCTCACTTGCTAAACCCTAAACCCTATGATGGTCGCTATTTGGTTTGGCCTGTTCGGGGAAGGGAAGACCTCTCGACATCCCCTCCCGCCTGTATGCAGCTGACCCACACAATGTGGATTTCAGCTGTGAGGGCAAAAAGGGCAAAGTAGGTAGCAGATATAGGATTCAGGATCATACCTAAACCCTAAACCCTAGGCAGCATATGTAGGATTCAGGATTATGCCTAAAACGTAAACCTTACACACCAAGAGCTGACGCAAAATTGTTGCGTTTGCAGGAATCTTTACCGGGGCAGTCCTTGAAGGGGAGGAAAAAATGTAGTGTTACGACGACCTGAAGCCTCAACCCTTGACAAAACCCTAACCCTAAACCCTAAAACCCTAAAACCCTAAACCCTAAAACCCTAAACCCTGAAACCCTAAACCCTCAATCCGAAATTAGACTAATCACTGAACTCTGCTTCTCCAGCTTCACGGTTGTTTTGTTCTGTGGGTCTTCTTCTTTAGTCATACAGTTACATATGAACCATTGTCTAAACTCTTAGTACGTCGGACGAAAGTCAGGGTCATTGGCAGGTGAGACAGTCGATCATTTGTCGACAGGTCGGTTAATGGTTAAGTAGTTAGTAAAAAGGCAGTTAATAATAATCAAGGCGGACAGGCAAGTAGCAGGGTATCAAGAACCCTTTGAAGCAGGTTTTCCTGCTGCACGAAACTGGAGCGCCACTGTTCAAGAATATCAATAGCCGGGCACTGTGCATTCTTACAAGTAACCTGCAACGCCCATGGCTGGGCTCCGACAGGTACAGTTTTCTTGCAGCAGAAACAAGAAAGGGGACCACTCCAGAGAGGAGGGATCAAGTGAGGTAATTTGTTGTTTTCGCAGGCAGCAAGTTCTGCGAAGCGTTCCATGTGCTTGGAAAGCATTCTGGATCTCTTCATTGCAGCGATAAATCGTTTGCCCGGTTGTCTAAACTCTTAGTATCCCTCTTAATAACCCCTACAGTAGTTCCGTATATATTCCCTCTTTAAAGGAGTTTAGACTATGGCTCATATAATGTGCATTTCTTCAAAAATCGGCGCTCCCCTAGACCCCAAATCCATTGTCCTCGTGATAGAGGCCCACCAATTTTTGAACCCCCCGGCAATGGGGTTGAGGATTAGGGTGTCGAGTTGGGGGAGTGGGGAGGAGTTGGGAATAGTTCTGCGGGGTTGCTGTTAAGGAACTTAGCTTAGATTACCATATTCTTGGCATACCGTAAATAAACCCTAAACCCTAAACCCCTAAAGTTTAAGTTCCTGAACAGCAACCCAGTATGATGTCTTCATGATGTCGAGGTGCTACTCTCCTCGGGCTTGTAGATTCTAGATAGGTTTGAGGTTCAGGGTTTTAGATTCAAGGTTTGGGGTTTAAGGTTCAGGGTCTTAGATTCAAGGTTTATGGCTTGTGGTTCAGGGTCTTAGATTCAAGGTTTAGGGTTTAAGGTTCAGGGTCTTAGATTCAAGGTTATAGTGTTTAAGGTTCAGGGTCTTAGATTCAAGGTTTAGGGTTTAAGATTCAGGGTTTTAGATTCAAGGTTTAGGATTTAGTCCATTTTGTTGAGAGGCGCTTGCGCTGGAGAGGCTTAGGATTCGGTGTGCACGCTCCATTCGGACCCGAAGGTAGGTAAATGAATGGCCCCAAATCCATTTACAAAAGAAACAGGATTTAGGATTCAGGGTTCAGGGTTTAGGCTTTATAGATGTCAAAGGGGCCAGTATTCTACATACTTTCGGGGTTCAAGAAGGAGTGACCAAGGTTTTTCTAGTATCACGAGCTCTCCGCCCTCAAGCTGGCTTCTTCTTCAAGCTTTACCTTAAACCCAGTTACCTGGATAGGCCTTTGGTTTCCTTAAGTATTGCCCCTTATTGGGTTGATAGGGACCCGTCTATACTAATATTTTTCAAATGTCTCTAAAGGCCAACCAAGTTACCTACAGTTTTATGGGTTTTTCCCCTGCTATAGGTTTAGGTTTAGGGTTCGGGATTTAGGGTGATATTGATTCAGAGGTATAGTCCCCCTTAGGTAGATAGAATATGGGGTATATGGGGATCTTATTTTAATATGCCCAACGCCTAGTCCTATCTAATTAAGGGGGACTATAATTACCAAGCTATAGGTAATTGGGGTTGCAGGCAAGCCTGGGGATTTGAACCTGAAGCTCTAAGCTCGGTTTGGGGTGTAGGGTTTAGGGCTTGGGGTTGGGTTTAGGATTTGGATCAACAGTCTCCGTCGGCACCCGAAGTCCTAAACCCTTCTCCCCTTTTTGCTACTTTTGGGAAGATGCTTGGCTCTCAGCTGCAGGCATAGAGTGAGTTTTTACCGCTCAGTAGGGTTTCTACTGGTGGTTAGTAGATAAGAAGGGAATGTGATCCCTAGATAATCCCTAATCCCAATGTATATATTATAGCCCTCAACCCTCAATCCTAAACCAAGGGTTCTGTGTGTTTGGTGGGCATTTGTCGGGCTTTAGGCTTCCGAGTTGTTGGGCTTTTGGCTTGGGCGCGGGAGGTTGTGGTGGTGTCCTGTGCGTTGACCTCGCCCAGGAATCAAACGGTTTCGGGTTCAGGGTCAGGGTTCAGGGTTTGGGGTTTAGGGTGTCAGTTGTGCCGCAGCTATTCTGAAAGCGATATTGATTGTAGTCTGTAAGCTCAATCAACGTCAGGGATCCTTCATGTTTTTGGATTGATTGCAAAACAGGTTTCGTTTTTCTTCACACATAGGGCGTAGGGTTAAGAGGTTGAAGCTAGTGCTGCACCGCTTTTTCAAAAATATTGTTGATGGCTACTTGTGCTTCGTTCCAGGATCTTGCGGTCACCATAGGGCGTAGGGTTAAGAGGTTGAAGCTAGTGCTGCACCGCTTTTTCAAAAATATTGTTGATGGCTACTTGTGCTTCGTTCCAGGGTCTTGCGGTCACCATGTTAAGACAGGTTGAGCAGATTTCTTACGGTAGTCTATGTGGATGTTTTGCACTGACACTAAACCCTAAATCCTTATGACCCTAAACCCTAAAGCCCCTGTAGCCCCCCAAGATTAGCCCCATCCTCCCACATGACCATGGCGGAAACGCCGCCAACCAGCGACGGCGAGCCGCCATCTGCTGGTGAGATTGCAGAGGTTTCCACGAAGGCTGCAGGGTTTGGGGTTTTCGAGCTTCGGATTTGGATGTTACATTTTGGGTTTCGGATGTGGGGTTAGAGCTTGCACGGGGTTTAGGTTTCAGAGTTGGGAGTTTAAGAGCTTACAGTGCAGGGGCAAAGATCTTGTTAGGGGTTTGGCGGTAGAATGGGAAAGGACTCTGCTGGGTGTAAACGTGGTAGTTTCCCTTCATAGGGGGACCTCAATGTAGACCCAAAGATATCCTCAATGTGGGGACCCTCCCGAAAGGTACCCCCAATTTGGGAAACCAATACCTTTTTGAGTCACCAATTTACCCTCATCCAAAAGGACACTCAAAACACATGGGCTGTATAAACACCACAGAGAAGCTACAGGAGCGGCCCAGGGGATCGTAAACCAATGAAATGAAAACCCTGGTTTCGGCGGGAGGGTAGCACTTAATGGAAAGGTTTTTTGGTTTCCGCAACCCCCAAATCAAGGACCGTAAGATTGTCATATGACATTTCATGTAGGTTCCAGTTACAAGGGTTAGGATTACCAACGGCGCTCAGCATTCAAGGTTTTCAAGGAGGCCCGGGAAGCGCGTCCCTGCTTGTGCGAGAAAGGCAGGAAGGCTTCGGAAGGAGAACGCTTAAATTATGAACAGGGTTTTATGTAAAGCCCCTACCCGATACTAGTGGTGTAGTAGGTATATGTAGATATGTGTACACATGGATGGACCCCAATTTGATTACCATGATCGCTTGTGGTCACAATTCGTTGGGGGGCCTAGCCTCAGTCATACTAGATAAGTATTTCTTTTAGCCTGGGTGAGTGTATTCAGATTTTCTTGGCAATCTTGGTGAGTGCATATGCGCGTTCACCGTTTGGAGGGACAAATGATTGAACTCTTACCTCATATCACATCCCCTAGATCGTGCCCCAGACCCTAAACCTAAACCCCTAAACCCTAAACCTCCCAGAACCTAAACCCCAAACCCTGCCCTTCAATAAAGGCCGGCGAAGCAAGCGCTTCCGAAAAACTTGCGGATGCCAGGGAGAAGGAGGAGCTCAAGGGGAAAGAGGTGCCCCAAGAGGGGAGCGGCTGTGGGGAGTTCTCAGGGGCTGTGCAGGAAATCTAAGGCGTTTGTATACAGCTTATGTATATATATATATACACATACTCTATGGGGGGTTCTTGAACATGTGTGTCCCTGCTTTTTCATTTTGGAGCACAAAAGGGATCCGTATCTTTGTGAAAAGGACGAAGTGCATAGTCTAGAGTTTTGAGTTTGGGGTTTAGGGTTTGCTTGCTGGGCTTGGATGTGCACGTTTTCAACTTCTAAAGATTCACCGTTGAAGGGTTGATGTTGAAGGGCTTAGTGTTGAAGGTTCAATCGTAAACCCTAAACGCCTAAACCAAAACCCCTAAACCTCAATCCCCAAACCTCAACCCTAACTTCAGGGATCAGGATTTAGGGTTTACGGTCCAGGGTTGGTGTTGAAGGGGCTGTGGATCTCAAGTGCTCATCTTGAAATGCATCGTTTTCGCCTTGATAGCCTAAAACTCTGCGGACGAACTGGATTTTGCTCGTGGACTGCTGGTACAATCTCTGGGGTTTAGGGTTTACGGTTGGTTCCTATATGGTCCTACATACTAGGCCTTGCACCCTAAACTCTGTTCCCTATATGGGAGTTTCCCAACATGAGGGGTGCCCTTTTGGGGTCCCGATAAAACGGACTATAGTATTTTCGGGTCTATATTGGGGTTCCCATATTTTGGGAAACAACCTTATTTCTTAAACTGAAAACCTCCCTAAGCTTTCGCAAAGCCTACGTCTTCACAGAGGCTTTTGAAAGGGGCGACTACGACGAGGCGATCAAGGCCTCGGAAATTCAGATGTATAGCGTGCAGGGTTTAGGGTGTAGGGTCCAGAGTTTAGGGTGTAGAGTGCAGGGTTTAATGTTCAGGGTGTAGACTGTAGGGTTGAGGGTCTAGGATTGAGGGTTCAGCGTCCTGGCTGGGTTTTGGCTCTTGAAGGGCTTAGGGTGGGTTTAGGGTTAGTGTTTTAGCCACTGTTTGGCAATTCATTGGAAGGTCTTTTTAAAAGGGTTTAGGGTATATTCTCAGAAGCAGGCGTCAGGCTTTAGTTTCCTTTTGGTGTCAAGTTGGGGGCGAGGTACAGGTTTACTTTGTCAGTGCTAGTCTTTGGGTGCTTTAAAGGACGACGTGCTGAGCACGGTGGCTCTGCATATTGCTGGGTAAGCGGCACTTCAGGACAGGACGTTTCCCCTCGGCAGATCCTTGAACAGACATGAGCGAAAGTCTAAGCTCCTTCAAGGGGGGAATATAGGGTCTAGGGTTTAGGATTTAGTGTTTAGGGTTTCGGGTCTGAACTTCTTAAGCCGGTTATAGAGGGTGTTATATAGGGGACTACTATAGGGGTTATGAAGGGGCATACAAGGAGTTGAGACCATGCCGCACATGAACAATTTGCGAGTAACTCTCAACACCTAACACCTGAAAGTCTAAACCTGAAACCCTAAACTGCGCCCCCTTTAGGAACGCCCGAAATCCCTGAGGGAATGCATCCTTATGGAAGTCCCTATATAGCCTCCGAGTAGTAGTGGAGAATCAAATGGAAACTTCGAAAACCAAATGGGAACTACAATATTGCTGGGCTTTCAAATTCCCCAGAATATGTTAGTTTCCATTGTCCTTTCCATTCTTTCTTTCTTTCCCCGCTGACCAGAGGTAAGTAGTCTTGAGATCGGCTCGGTTGAGGATGTAGGTAGGGATGGTCATCTGCCACAACTGGGTCTTTTAAGGTTTAGGGTTTAGGCTTTAGGGTTTAGAGCTTGGGGTCAAAGGGTTTAGGGTTTTGGGTTTCGAGGCTTAGGGCTTAGGGTGCGGGGTCCACACGCGAATCTAGGGTTGGGCATGTTTGTGTGTAGCAGCCCTCATGGTCTGATACCAGCATCAGGCACCATACTCCCTGAACCAACCCCCTATACCCTAAACCCTAAACCCTAATAACAAAAAGAACATTGAACTTTCAGCTCTCCACTGAACTGCCTGAGCTCTAAAATTCCAAGCCTTTACCATGCGTCCCTAAACCTGACCCCAAGCCCCAAAGCCCAAACAAACTGACGGCTCACGGTTTTCTTTTGGTGCTCAAGTGCTGGAGGGGCTATGGATTTATAGAATAGTCCGTACCTGGACATTGGATGTCCTTCTTTTTGTGTTTCTGTTGGTCCTTTTTACAGGGTATATCCCATTCCAAGTCGATCACCAAACCCGTCAGGCACCAAACCCGGTTTAATATGTAGATGGATGGCGCATTTTTTGTCATGTGCCTTTTTATGTACCCAAACCCTGCGTAATTCCTGCATGACCCCTGCACATTCCCTATTTACGCTGTACGGCACCTAAGCCCAAATCCTTGCCAGAAACCCGGAAGGCCTGGACGGCATCACTACGATCCGTGCGGTACCTCCTGGAGAAGAAGCTGCAATTTGCCCATAAAGTCATAAAGTCATAAAGAGGGGTAACGGGCTCAGGGGCTAGGGTGGGGTAAAGGGGTTGCTAGATTCGGATTTAGTGAGTCATCGCAAGGTCGCATTTTCCCATGATGCTTGCTTTCCATTGCAACTGCTTCTTCAATGGCACTGCATGGCATTTTTGATGAACAGGCACCTTCCCCTCACCCTGTTACTGTGTCACTCGCCGGGGTAATCGAGTTTCACATTTCAGGGGGTCTATACAAATCATAACAGGGTATATGGGTATATATAGGGTTACAGTTTTGGATCTGGTTTTTGAAGGTAGCACCGTAAACCTCTGTTGTATTCGTTGTACTCTGAGCGTTTGCCAGCCACATAGACGGCAAACAACGCCGTTGTTCTTGCGAATAGGTGACTCAAAAGCGTTGACCAACTCCCTTGCATAAGGATCCGACAAATGTGATTGTTCATGTGGTAGCTTCCCTAAAGATGGGACCCCAATATAGTCCCCAAAATACTACGATCGAAAAGGATCCCCCTGATTTTAGGAAACCCAAATCCTAAACTCTAGCCCAATATATCCCCATATACATTTATATAACCCCTATAGACCCCCAAAAGGTACCCCCAATTCTAGGAAACCCCAAATGTGATTGTTGATGTCTCCAAAGCGCACGCTGCATGAGGTCGTCCCCATCTGAGTAGTATTTTTATAGTTGATGGTTTAGGGTTTAGGGAGGCCACAATATAGAGTAAGACTGAATCCTTCGTTCTGGTTCATCGTAAGAAGGGGGTATAATCTTGAATTGTAAGCCATGTGCCTACTGGTTACGTAGAAGTAGGTAGCCCCTTGTTGGTAGGTATCACGCTGAGAAAACTCTAGGTAATTGGAATTACAGGATGTATTTGCTTCAGCCACCAAGAAAGCGCTACTCATCTGAGGTACGCTCACAATGAGCAGCATCAGAAAGAAGTGGAGCACCTGGGCATGAATTTCCGAACGCCTAAACGCGAAGACCCCACGAAGCTACCTCTAACCCCAATGACCTACAGCTTAGGGGTGTTGAAGGGTCATTCCTACGAATCAATTGGGCATGATGACCAAGCTGCAGGTGATTGGAGCTACGGGGAAGCACTGCACCCCTTCTAACCGGGTTGTTTTTGACTTGGGTCTTGACATGTTTTGTATCCCGGAACCCCAGGCTAGAGTAGGCATGATGTTTTTCGGGTGGTATCGGAACCTTCCATGAATGGCGGGCCCACATATAGACCCTAATACATCATAATCCTTACGATAGAGAGCCCGAAACAGGGACCCCTATTTCCTGGAAACCCTCATCCCCATAATAAGCCACTCTATAACCCCAGTTTCCATTTTATTCCATAATCTTTTTCAATTGACTCTCCGTTATTGGGGTAATATCCTCAAACCCTAAACCCTGAACCCTAAAAATGGTAGTTTCAAGTTGCTATTTTGTTTTTCATTCCTTTATATATCCTCTATATACATCCCAATTCTTTCTAGCCTTAGTTACTTCCTGCTCTTAAAGGTTTGAACCTAAGCAATCACCAATGTACAGCATAAAATGATATCGGTAATTGGGTAACATTTCTACGTTGCCGTAAGCTTGGAGGGACGTGATCCGAAGCAGCGTCGTCGCAAAAACCGGCATCTGCTCTTGCAAATATCCGATGCTCTGAGAACAACCCTCCACCCCTAGCAATATGTACTCGCTAGAGTATATGACGGTACTATATTGGTCAGGGAATTCAGTGTTTAGGGTTCAGGGTTTAGGGTTTAGGTAAACTCTGAAAACGCCAGCCCTACCCAGTCCTTCACTCCGAACCTCAACCCCAAACTCTACTTCCTGGTGGTTTGTAGGGAAGGAAGGAATCGAATCAAGTGAGCATTTCAGGATGGGCCATCAAACCTCATAATTCATGATTATAGCTGATACTAAGAATCCTGCATGACCTCACTATGCTATGGTATTATCATTCCCACGGTATAAGGTACTTATGGTCATGCAGGATTTTTAGCATCCGCCGTAGGACCCTTAAGAAGGGTAGCTTTCACAGGCCTATAAAGTCCAAGCTGGCCCTGGCTGATGGATCCCTCCAACCCCTAAACTCGAAGCCCCCCTAAAACCCTAAAACCCTAAACCCTTAAGCCCTGAACCCTAAACCCTAAGCCTAAACCCTAAAAGCCTAACCCTAAACCCTAAATCCTGTCACAGCCCAGGATGATGGCCATGGACTCAGCTAAGGGTTCAGGGTCCAAGGTTCGCGGGCTTAGTGTGTGGGGTCGGCTAGGATTTTGGGGGGTCTAAGGTGTCCACAAGGGTTTCTAGATCCTTCTACAGGTTAGGGAAGTTTAGGGTTTGGGGCTGTTTAGGGTTTCCAATGTTCAAAGTTTGAAGCCTTCACATGGAACCCCAACAACGGTCCTAAACAGACTTCTGTCAGTTTCATACAGGGCTATATTGGGTTCCACTTGTCTCTCAGTTTGGAGGAGGTCATGTATCGAGACCCCCCCGTGTCATGCTGGGTTTCCTTGCGAAATATAAATGTTACACGTATAAAGGCAAATCAGGGTTAGCTAGCAGCTGTTCAGATTAAGGGCTTTGTGTTTAGGGCTCAGGATTCAAAACCCTTCACCCTAAGCACCCCCTCCTCCCAACAGATGCTCCAATTGAGCCCACAATCTCATTCCGAGATTTAGTTAGTCAGGCCCGAACCGGACCCCTGTAACCCTGAACCGTGTATCCTTACCCGCAGGCTATTTTTTGACAGCTTTATGGGTTACAGCTACTAGCTCGAGGAGAATATCAACTAAACTGCATGTAAGTGGGGTTACAGGTACAACCTTAAACCCGAAACCCTTAACCCCAACCCCTCCCCAAACCCTAAACCCAAATCCCTCAGCCCAAAACCCTAGACCCTAAACCCCAAACCCTTAATCAATCCAGAACCCTACAACCAAAAGCCCTAAACCCTAGACCCCAAAACCCTAAACCTAAAACCCCAAACCCTAAACCCTAGACCCCACAACCCTAAACCTAAAACCCCAAACCCTATACCCTAGGCCCTGAATCCTACAAACCTCAACGAACAGCCCAAGGACATCCGATTCAATATCAACCTAGCCCAGGCCTGGAACTTGGACATGTGGGTTAGAGTCTAAACTCCTTATCAAAGTATAGAGGGCAATAGGGTCTAGGGATTAGGGTTTAGGGTCTAAACTTCTTAAAGTGCAACAAGTATGTCTCCAAAGCACACCACTGTGTCGACTACTCAGTACTGCCATGCCTATGGTCGGCCACATCGATTACGGAAGACATTCTGATGACTCTCGCTGGGGTTTCGGAGAAGCTCGACGCCATTTGCCACTTAACCATCCTGACACTCGCGAAGAACAACTGGCGATCGCGAATCAGCTTGCGTCCCCGGAGGTCTTCACATTATGGATGGATCCGACCGTGGCTCAGAGTTTCTCAAAGAAGTCGCAGACGTGGAATCCGATCGCTATGGCTGAGAAAGTGGAGTCAGAGACCTTTCAAAAGTTCTCAACGATCGGGGAGACGTCCAAAAAGGTGGTAAAAGAGCTGTGAAGGAACTTACAGGAGCTATAGTCCCTGATGGGGGGGTTATATGGGGGATTGTATAGGGAGGTATTTTAGGGCTTATCAAGGGGGATACTAGGAGTTTAGACAATGGCTCATGTGGGTTTAGGACTTGGGGTTTGTAGGATCTAAAGTTTGTAGGGTTTAGACTTGAAGCATTTGTGTTTGTAAGATTCAGCGTTTAGGGTTTGTGGTTTGTAGGACTTAGGATTTGGGGATTAGGGGGTGTGTGTTGCAACAGGATTCTATGAGTTGCCTATGGGGGATCCAAAAAAGGCCTCCTTGGGACCTAGCTTGGACCTTAGACCCTGAAGCCTTTGGGATTCCCTTATGTTCCTATTATAGGTACCTAAGGGTTAACCCGTAGTAGGGGTCCTAAGTGCCATGTAGAGGCTACGTAAGTGTTTTTCTTTTTCCTTCTGAGAAGAGCAGAGGTTGGCCGAATCTAAGCGACAAAGGAGTTTCTCAAAATTCGGCCTCAAGTCCTCATTGCGGAGCCCTGAAAACTATTCGGGGTACCCCCGCAAGCTTACACCAATTTGGAGAGACATCCCCCCAAAAAAAACAACAACACTGATTCATGTTTTTAAGGTATAGGGTTTAGGGTTTAGGCTCCAAGTATGGCCCCTGAGGCTTAGGCATCCGGCGCTCGGGAGGATAGGTTTGATGGTGTAATCCCCAAATCCTAAACCCTGCACATCCCTAAATCGCTCAAACCTCCTTGCGGTAGAGCCCGCCCCCTGAGCCCTAAAGTCCTGCAGTCGCC
Source organism: Symbiodinium pilosum (assembly GCA_905231905.1). NCBI lineage: Eukaryota > Dinophyceae > Suessiales > Symbiodiniaceae > Symbiodinium > Symbiodinium pilosum. The sequence continues at coordinate 23,659 of CAJNIZ010001567.1, forward strand.
ACCGCGCGGTGTGTGAAGTCCCCACGCAGGCTTCACCAATTGATTTTTATAGGGCCCCCCAAACCTACCCCCACTCTCCCTAGTAGTCACAAGCAAGTCAGATAGGTAGCCAGTTGCGAGCCCAAGGCTGGAGCTTGCTGTCTTCATGGGCAACTCCACTACCCCACCACCCCCTCCCTTTATACTACCACCTAGGTTCCCCCTTTTCTCAGGATCACTATCTATCAAGGTAAGCTTAAGGGGGAACCTTGGGGGGGCGGGGGGAAGTGTCCGGGGGGCAGTAGGGGAAGTGTGTATGGCAGGCCTACAACAGGAAGAGGGAGTTCAGCAAAGCCATTGCCTCTCACCGGCACACGAGACATTCACAACATGCCTTACAGGCTTTCTGAGAGCTTCCTATGTCCTATAAGTCTACACTCCTTAAAGGGGATAGGGGACTGCTATCGGGGTTATGAAGGGGGATACTCGGAGTTTAGACTATAGCCCCTATACCAAATATCGAAGTTATAGTAGGACTTCCTATGACTATTGAAATAGAAGAAGTGCGTCGGCAACCACATGGAATGTGAGATTGAAATTGGGCTTATATGGGGTTTGTAGATACTGCATGTAGGGCCTCTTTTTTGTAATGGGCTTTAGGGTCCAAATCCAGGAGTTGTTTAAGTCTGTATAAGGATTATGAAGGCATTATGTTCGCACGTGTCTTGGTGCCTACATTAGAACCCTCAATTCAAAGAATCCCATGGCTTCTTTCATCACTTGTTGATGGGGGAAATTCTTGCAGTTCTAAAGGCCTTTTCGCTACCCCTAAACCTGAAACTTACTGGATGTCTTGGAAATTATGGAACTTCCTGCGAGGTGTCGGCTTTGGGCCTCAGGGTGCATGCAGGATTTCCTCCACTGACAATAATTCCCCAAGCCCTAGACCGTGCGGGCGGGGGCAGGGTTGCTCATTTGAGGCTTAGGATTTCAAATTTCTCCGGACCCCCTTCCAAAATTACCTGTTGGAGTACTATCTTTATAAGTCGATGGTGTAAAGTCATTACTTGACCAATTTTGGGGTGTAGGGTCTTTAGGGGTTTGTTTAGGATTGAATCTCCAGGCATAGTTGTGTTGAACATCGGGAGTCTAGTCTCAAGACCCATGAATGGCATTCATTTCTTCATCTTCAGAGCTCAAGTGCTTTAGGGTTTAGGTATTTGGGGTTTAGGGTTTAGAGTCAGGTAGATTTTCAGGGTCCCTTCATAAGGTCTAGGGTTTAGGGTTCAAGGGTTTAGGGTTTAGGGTCCTTCTGAAGGGTGGCCGCTAGGAATCTATCTTTTTTAGTTGTTCAGATCGTGGACTTGTGATCCTTAAAGAGCGGATCTGTTGCTTGAGCCCTCTACGGTTTAAAGCTCTGAAAGGGGATCCTAGAAGTGAGTCAGAGCAGCTAGGTTTTAGGGTTTAGGGTGACTCCATGATCCGAAGCACTTAAATCCCCATCCCCTCAATCTGTGGGCCCCGAACCCTCAACCCTAAACCCTGAATCCTAGGGCCGTGAATCCTACACCCAAAGTCGAAACCCTGCATCCCTAAACGAACCTACGCGCCCTCAATGCTAGTTTCCCAAGATAGGGGATACCCAGTCTAGACCACAATATATACTATTGCTTGTTATGGGGACCCGCGAAATGGTAGCCCTAATTTTGGGGCACCCTGAACCCTAAGCACTTAAACCTCCAAATCTAACCCTGAACCCTAAGCCCGCATCTTAGGAGCATGCTGACAATGCTTTGGCCAGAGATCCGAAATGCATCAAGGACTCCGAGGGTCTGCGCAATGTAAAGTTTATATGTTGGTGTCGCAAGATTCGGGTACCCCAATATAGAGCCCCAAAAATCATAATCCTTACTTTAGGGAAACTTAAAGAGGTACCCCTAATATTAGGAGACCCCATATATAGTTCTAGGTTTATGTAGTTATGGTACATAGATGAATAGGGTACGAGCGTTGATGAAATCCAGTAGAGACAGACATTGAAAACGCAATGAATAAAATTGAAAGTGGAATGGACGCCGAGGGTTAACAAGTGGGTTATAGGGCCAATAACACTTCAATAGGCCCCACAATATAGCTTAGGAAACCTTAAAAGGACTGCGCTTTCCGGAGACCTCACAGTAAGGACCTTGGGACTGTACCAAGCCTCATGGAGCTTCACAGCGTCAGGTGTTTTAATGGTTCAGATGCTAAGTTCTTGGACTCCCTGCTGAAAACCGTAAACCCTAAGTCCCTAAGCCCTAAACCCTAAGTCCCCAAACTCGAAACCTTATGTCCCTATTAAACCCTAAGCCATAGAGCCATAGAGGTCCAGGGATCGGCTAGTTGGGTTAATGCTCCAGAGTTTAAGCTTTCAGGGCTTCTCATAAGAATCTGGGAGCCTATAACAGAGGGGTTTGATAGCCCCCAAATAGCCCCAACAGTAGCATCCCCCAACAGCCGCTTCCTTCATTCCAATTATTGGCGGCCAGGAAGGCATAAGGGAATTTAATCCTTATGTAATACCTGTATGGGTTGTTCTCAAAATTGTGGGGCCCTTTTGGTTATAGATTATGTTACGACACTTAATACTTAGATTCTACGCGGTGTAGGGGGTTGGGGTATAGGGTCTAGGGTTTAGAGTTTAGGGTTTGTGGCAACTATCGTTTTATGGGATCCAAGAAGGAATTCAATCTTGCCGCGCTCGCACTTCCTAGGGCTTAGGGAGGAGAATCCCAAAAGCCCCCCATACCATATACCCTAAACCTTAAACCCTAACCTGCATACCCAAGTCTAAGCCTAATCTTCCTGGGGTTTGGGGGTTTAGGGTTCAGGGTTTAGCTTACTGGGTCTTAGTAAGGAACACCGGACTATTTTATATAGGGACTATATTCCCGTATTCCCTACTCACCACCAGCAGGTAACCTCCTAAGCCTCTGAACAAATGTGAGCCTGAGGATGAGTTCTTAAAGTACTTAGCCAGAAACTTGACCTCCTATCTAGAGTTTAGGGTTTAGGGAGGTTAGGGTGTAGAGTTTAGGGGGTTTAGGGTTGAAGCCTGAACACTAAAGTGCCTGGCATCATCCTTGTGAGGCCTTGTACCGCAAGTCCGTGGCTCTCATAGAGACCATGAACTTCAAGGAGGCATCATTGTTGGGTGTTTAGGGTTTAGGGATTTAGGGTTTAGGGTTCAGGGGGTTATTCGTGTTTCGTGTTGTAAGACGGCTGATTGTGCAGTTGCATCATGCTGCTGGGGTTCGACTAAACCCTACTAGTTTAGTTCTTTGCAGTCTGCTACATGTCGGTGGTTGACCCTGAGCACTAGACAGAACCTGAAAAGCTCGGGTACTCCAAATCATGACCTACTTTAACACAAAGATTCAGGCTCTGTGGCTTAGGGTTTATAGAGTTAGGAGTGTAGGGCTTAGGGCCGGTGCCTGGGATTCGGTGAGGGGGTCCTTGATCGAAGCAGTTTGCGACTTCATCTCGGAGGCTGGCCGGGGCAAATTGCTCCTCGACGGCAACCGCTGCTGCAGCTGCTGGCGGCATGAACAGGACAGCGGCAGTTGCGTTCGCCGCAGCGGCCCATACGCCGGTCCCGGACCTCATGGAGGCAGAGGCGGATGACCTGCTGAATCTGCCCATGGAGGCACACAATGGGCTAAATTCCCCCCCGAAGCGCACAAGGTGGGATGTGCAATCGCCACAGGGCATCTCGCTGGATGACCTCACCCGTACTCTGGCGCCCCTGACGGGGACGATGCAAACTCTGACGAAGAGAATGGAAGCCATTGAAGGGCAGGTCTCCGACAAGGTGGGGCAGGCTCTTGACTTGATTCGCACAGTGGACAACCGACCGAAAGATATGGCCAAACAAATTGACTCCGTGCAGGAAGCTGTGGAAGCGCAAAGTCGGCAAGGCAAAGAACAGGCCCGTACCATCTCAGACATCATCAAGCGATTGGAGTTTAGGGTCAATGGTTTAGGGCTCAGGGTTTGGGGGTAGGAGATTGGGGCAAAGTAGATGGCAATTATGGGCTACTTTAGGTCAATCCCCCCTATAGTAAGAGCTCCTTCATATGGACTGAAGAAGGCTTTAATATGCCTACAATAGTCCCTTGTGGTGCCCATTATTTGGTGGGGGATTGACCCAAGGGCTACTCGCTTTCCAAGTAAAATCTATTGATCAGGAGGAAATTACGGGACCTCAGCAGCCAGAAAGCCAGGACACTGGAGCAGTCACTGGATATTCATTAGGTGCCTATTTTTGGGATTGGGGTTTAGGGTTTAGGCTTTACCCTTAAGGCCTTAAACCCTAAGAAACTTAAGATGAATTACTAGAATAGGGAAACCCTATCATTTACTATATATCCATATCGTGGTAACTTAGTTTCAGTTCCTTAACAGCAACCCGGTTAAAGCTTTCACCAGAAGCACGCTGGAAAGCTAAATCCAGAACGGCTCAATCCTAAGCCTTGAGCTGTCACTGAATCCCTACATCCCTTTTGGGCTTAAGGGTTAAAGGTTTAGGATTTAGGGTGTAGGGTTTAGGATTTAGGGTTTAGACCATAAATGCCTACATCCCCAGAACCCGAAACCCTAAAGCCCTAAATCACTAAACTACCACATTAAAACCGTAAGCCTTAAGCCTTGCGCCCAGCCCAGAATTCAATGCTTATGATAGGGACCCCCCAAGAGGGACCCCCAACATTTGGACACCAGAAGCTTTCAATCCTGATGCCTAAGCCCTAGCTACGCTTAGTCCTCGCAAAGACCCTAGAACCACCCTTAAAGGGAAAACCCTACATATATATACATATATGTATATGTATGCCTTTTCCCCTAAAACCTCCCTTCACGCCCTAAGCCCTAAACCCTAAACCCTAAATTTTGAAATCC
>CAJNIZ010001568.1:11445-28569 GCA_905231905.1 Symbiodinium pilosum
TGCTGCTGCTGCTGCTGGTCCTGGTGCTGCTGCTGCTGCTGCTGTCAATTCTCCCTCTCACTATTCTCCGGAATACCTTTCAATAGCTCGCGCGTAATCTTGAGGATCTTTGTGTAGTGTTTGTTTTCGACATAGTCTTTGACCTCCTTCTTGGTAAACATTTCGGAGAGGGCCAACATGTTTTGGGTTACCCCACTTCAAGGGATCCCATGCAGTTCCTTGTTGGGTCTGTCATTCGTTTTTTTGGTAAGGTGCTTTTCTATGCCAAGAGGAACTAAATAGGAGGGTCTGGGTAAGCATCGGGGCCGTAGTACGGTTTCCAACAGGGACCATGGCTTTGACAAGCTGCCAGATTAACTCCTTGTAACTCCTGGTAATTTATAAGTCGGTCCTAACCCCTAAACCTTAACATCCCCAAAGCGTAATCCCTGAAACCTGATCCAGTTTCCCTGAAAGCCGTGATCGCAGCCACAAACTCAAGACTGTCACTGCTGCTGTTATTCTAAGCCCTACCCCCGTCTGCCTACATTCAGGAGTGCCCGATTTCCAAGGCGATTCCCAGAAGTCAGTTTGAGAGGCTGGAGACAGGGTCTAGTGTAAGAGAACTTTGGCAACTTCAACCCCTAGCATGAATAGCCTGTAATTAGCATATTATGACTATGACAGCGGCCTAACTGTGGGCTTGGGGTTACCAAATTAGATCCCTGATTCGTCCAGGATGAGGGGGTTGGGCTTGGGTAGTTTCCCCCATGTCAGCCGTAGATGGCTTGTGCTAACTTCCTATTCTCTATACAGAAGCCTTATAGGAGGAAACCTTGCGCTACCCTAAATCGCACCAAACATGAAAATAGTATCTCCTCCACCTGCAAGTTTCCTCAGTTTAGGGCTTCGTGGTTTGACTTTAGTGTTTAGATGCCATGGTTTCGTGCTTGCGGCCGCGGGTTCAGCATGGCGTTTCAGTTTCAGCCTGAGCGTTTGCGTGCAAGCCTTTGGGGCCTGGGGGATGTTAACGAAAACAGTAGAAAATTACTGTTGTTTCAGGGGCTTAGGGTTTAGGGTTGTGGAGAACTGTGACAGCCACTGCGAGAAGCTTCTCCGAACAACAATAGGTTCCCGTATCCCATCCGTTTATCGTCCCCTCCCCCTAGCAATGATAAATCTTCGCCCACCGTAATAATGAACCCCTCCAATATAGTACTGATACAGAGGGGGAGTATCTACTATTAGGGGGATGATTGGGTTCATTGTTAGGGGCAGGTGACGAAGAAATAGGATTTCTGGACCGCCTCTCCTATCTTGTGAGCCTCAGGGCATCTATCCGAAGTTAGAGCTATTATCCAAATAAGGTTGAGGGTTTAGGGTTTATAGGGATTGGAGATTTTGAGTTTAAGGTCTGGGGTTTAGGTAAGTGGGGCCAGGCAAGAATTGTGGGGGCCCCTTTCTGGGTGGTTGGGACTCTAACTCGCAAGGAGAGGTGATGTCTCGTAGAGGGGTACTAGTAGCGCTGCCAACGCCTAAAGTTGCATCTAGGGCTACCATTGAGCCGATATTTCGATACCATTCTCGTAGACTTTGCCGTGCAAGCTGTATTCTGCTGATTTGGGTTCCTGTGTTACACTGGCGTACCTTGCTGCTCGTCCTGCTCCGCCCAGTGAGCCCGGAACTGTTGTAGGGTTGAGAGTTTAGGATTTTTTGAGGGGGTACCCAGAGTTTAGGGTTTTGGAAGCTAAAAATCGAACTCCATATATTCAAAAGGCGCCTTTGTGCAGCTCGGCTTGGGATTCCAGAGGGGTGTCCAGGGGCTTGTACTTGAGAGTTTCGGCCCGGTGTCCTTGTGGCCTACTGCTGCTGGAGCCTCATTCGAAATCGGCTTCTCTTGCGGCAGCTTGATTGATGCAAAGATCCTTGTGCTTGGCTCCATTTTCAAGGCTAGGGAGAAGCTTCGCCAGCGCATCCTCAACCGACACCGGAGACTCTTACTAACAGAGCTGAAAGCACGCAATTGTTTTCGAAACATGGGAGTTTCTAAAACAACGTTATTCTTCATGTCTAGCAAGACTGAAATTCCAGTATAAATCTCGCACTGTGCACTTGCGGCGTCCCTAAGCCTACCTCCATGATATTGAGAAACCCCAACAGCATGGATAACTTCGAGCCTTTGTGTTCAAGGTTGGAAGCATGGTCCGTAATGTTTGTCCTGCGTTCTTTTACGAGCCTTCTTGCGGGACCCCAGCACTAGGACAAGTGACTAGAGGCCATTGGAGGCCCATAGTTTCAAGCTTCCAGCTTCCATTCTGGCTGACAGGCAGAAGTCCCGGCCACGTTCTGGCAGCTGCAACAAGGTACTTAGCCTTCTGAGCCTGTTTGAAGGTCCATGCGTACTTATAGAGTTTAGGGTTTCGGGTTCGAGGTAAGGGTTATAATCTACTTCTGGTTACCCTATGGTAAACACCTTACGGAACGTAGGGTGTTTATAACTGAGTTATCAGTATTTATAATTTCTACCTGATGGTAGCGTTGTATGTATTATATCATTGTACTTTCCTCACAAGAGGGGACCTTAATTTGGACCCCAATAGATTATTATAATCCTGAAAAAGGGACCCTGAATTTTCGGAAGCCCCAAGTATGATCATCCGTAGGTTAAAGCAACCCATCGACCTCTAAGCAGCTCTTCAGAGTGGCCAGAGTGGGGGCTTTTCTGCTGTAAAGTCCAGGTGTACTTTAAGGCCCATGTGAGGTTTGGGGTTAAGGGTCACGCGTAACTACTTATTATAGCCTTACTGGTCTACATTACGGTCCCTCTATGTATGGAGACTACCATATAGGGTTCAGGACATCTTGGGCTTGATCTTCCTTGTTTGGTTCAGGGTCTAGGATTTAGGGAATTGTGACCCCCCCAAAAGGTGCTAGATTGGAGGGTCTAGGTGGGCTTCCAGAGAGTGCGTGGCTGAAGACATAGACTTGCGAAGCTGGGTTCTTGTGTCTAGGAGGCGCCGGGCACTTTTTGAAACCTACTCCTGCACCCTATACCCCTATATCCTGAAGCTTCGAACATGTAGACCCCTGAACCCTCCAGCCTGAAATACCCTCAACTCCTGAATGCAGGGGGGTTGTAGGGTATACATAGGGGTATGTAGGGCATTCAGGGGGTTATATAGCTGCAAAACTTTGGCTTGCCAGAAAAGGGAGGTTGTCAACTCAAGGCCAATAGGGGCCGAACAGCTCTTCCAAACAGGGTTTAGGGTCTAGGGTCCACTTGAAAATGAACCTTCCCAAAAACACGGTTGAAGGATTTAGGGTTCAGGTGAAGACGGTGTGTTTGGTTTACGGCTTTGGGAGTTCAGGCTTAAGTTGTTAGGGCCAGAGGGTGCAGGGGCATCTACGACGAAAGCACTTGTAGCGAATTACATGCACCTGAAGCATTGACAAAAACGAGGTTTCTCCACAAATCCGGAAATCATTTCGGTGCAGATCCGTATGCATAAGCCCCACGTGTCTAGAATCCCTAGGGCCCATCGTTTTGAGAACCCCCAGGTGATCCGGATGCTGTTCCTGTGGCGACTTCCTTGCCTTGGAAGTCTAAACATGAAACCCGAATCCCAAGCCGTAAGCCCTTAATCCCAAATCCTAAGCCCTAAAACCTCGAACCCTAGAACCCTAACCCTTAAACCCTAAATCCTAGGCCCTTGAACACTAGCTTCTGAACCCTAGAACCCTAGAACCCTGAACCCTCCAAACCCTTAACCCCTATACCCTAATCCCATCTAAGCCCTAAACCTCAAATCCCCAAACCCTAAACCCAAAACCTTTAAATCCTGAACCCTCAAATCCTGAACCCTAAACCCTAAACCTTAAACCCGGAGGTCAAGCGGAGTGGGAGTCGGGAGAGCCTCACTGGCTCTGGCGGGGCGGGTCGGCTCAGAGATCTGAGGGTGCGGTTTGAGCTATAGTCTAAACTCCTGAAAGGGGGGTTATATAGGGTTATATGGGGTTACATACGGTTCATATATGGTAATATTTTAGGGTTTAGGGCTTAATTAGGGTCTAAACTCCTTGAAGGGTGTTATACAGGGAATTATAGAACACCCCTTTTATTTGGGGTTTAGGGTTCAGGGTTTCGGGTTGTATAGGGGATTATACAACCCCCTTTATGCAGGGTCTAGGGTTTTGGGGTTTCGGGGGTTGTGCAGGGAATCATATAACCCCCTTTGTTCAGGGTTTAGGGTTCAGGGAGTTGTATAAGGGGGTTATATAGGGGTTATGTGTACATATAGGGACTATAGGATTATATAGGGGTAATGGACAAGAAATGGAAACTACTATGCAGTCTATACATTGTTTAGGGTTAAGGGTTTAGGAATGTGCTACATTCAGTATTAGGCTTACCAAGGGGCCATTAAAAAGGGGTACCTTTGGTCGTTTGGTATAGTCCCGCATATATTCCTGATAAGGACTCATATCTGTTAACTTTCTGAGAAATATTGACTGTAGCTCGTATGGGGTATCTGGTGGATCAGGGCTGGGGCATGTTGTTTTGGCGGTCAGAGTTTGGGGTTTAGGGTTTTTTGACATGGGCGTGCCTTGAGACAGCAGGGATACACGGGCAAGATACACAAAGTGGGCTACTAAAATTATTCCGTGGGAAATGTTGGAGAGATGCGCATGCGAACTCGCAATCCAAGAGGTTCTATTCTAAATAGCTGGGATCTACAGATGTATAAATTCTGCTCAGTTATGTACATCTCCTTCAGGTTTGAGGGCGCTGGAAGCTGGAGCTCTTCGAGAACTGTTGTTGTACCTTTCTGGGGTTCCAAGAGACGCGGTTCTAGAACGAGCAGCAAGCGATTCTGTCTGACAAGTATTCTCATCACTTGTACTGCGGTACCGTGAGCCCAAGAAAACTTCAACGCTCCAAGTACCTACCCAAAAATTTAGGGTTTAGGGTTTAGAGTTTAGATTTGAATCGTATATTTGACTGCCCCAATGCCTGCACTACAATTACTAGAACAAAATCCCAAGTACCCAGCTATCGGGCACATGGACCCTCAGGGGACTGGGACGTTTATTCTGAAATTGTGCCAAGGGCTTGGATTCTGTATTTCCATGTAAACCTGATAGAGTTCCCAAGACGGACCTAGCGACCCGTGGAGAATAGGCTTTAAACCAAATTCGCGCTTCTAGCATAGTAACTTAAAGTAGCGTCGCCCTAAACCTCAAACCCTCAAGGGGTTTTGAGCTCCCTAAGCCCTAAACCGCAACCCATTCTGCGCAGCCATTTGGCAGCTGCACTTGTCCCATGGCCCCGGGATTTTGAGCCATCCGCGGCAGGGAAACATGATGTGCCTTGGCTGTGGGGTTGAAAGTCTTGGGTCAACGTAGGGCAGTTATGTTAGGGTGTATATATATATATAGTGGGAAAATGGAAACTATTATAATAGGGTGTATATATACATATATACATACGGGTAGTATTGGGGTATATATAGGCTTAAATATTGCTAGGATTCTTGTTTCCAGTGCATCGTCTTTTGTTTTCTGTTTGAGCACTTATGGCATTCCATTCATTCAGGCTAGCTAGTTTGAAATGTTGCATGGTGCCCTCACCGATAAACCCTAAACCCTAAACCCTTTGCATGGTGCCCTCACCGAGAGTCTTCGACCCGGGTGTACCTGCCGTGTCTATCGCTTTAAGAGTAAGTATGTTGCAGGCCAGTTGTGGTGGGTTACTACCCGATTATACAGGGATAATGGAAAAGTGAAAGGAAACCAATACATATATATATATAGGGTTTAGGGTTTAGGATTGGGGCCAATTGTGGTGGGTTACTATGCTCGTAAGGGTTGAGGATTTAACGTTTGCTTTAGCACTTAGGGTTGTTCAGTAGGTTCGAAGTAAAGTAAAGTCCAACGCACATTTTCCGACTTAGGCTTGAAACATCAAGAAAGGGTGTAGGGTTTAGGGTTAAGGGCTTGACTTCCCAACGGCCCCTCATGGTTCCGTGAGCCTTCCTGTAGCAAGTACACGCTACTAGGCTGAAATCCTAAATCGTAGTGTCCATGTTCTTTTCCATTACCCCTTTACCCTACATAATATACTATAGTAGTTTCCATTTTCTTTTCGATTATTCCGATATCCTACACGGGTTCAGGGTTGGGAAGCTATAGATAATCCTCGTTATCAGGCTTCATCGTTTGGCGCTCATGGGATGCGGCCTTCAAAAGCAAAACTCAATGACCTCCGCTGTCGTCACACCAAGTGGTGGACTATACATTGGGTAGATTCCACCCTGTAATATTGGTACAGTGGTAGAACAGGAAAACAGGAGGACCTCAATACAATGACCATTATCTCTTATCGTCACTCTTACTGTGTGGGGGTCCACCTAAATTATGCAGGAAAAGGACCCAGGTTGGCTTGTACCACAAGATGTTCAGAATGGGGTGTTATCAAAAAATGCGTCTCAGTTTGCAGGTCGTTACCATGAAGCTGCTTGTTGTATTTCTTTGTGATATATTCCTAGACCCTAAAGCTCGTAGACTGGCAGGAAAATCCCGAAGAAGTAGTGGTTTGCATTTTCTTTTGTACGCCCTACACCCTAAACCCCTAAAACCTACAGTCCCTCAAGCAGATAGAATATGGCTTTGGGTATATTTTAATAAGACCCCCATATACCCCATATTCTATCTACTGTAGGGGGACTATACGCCAGCAGAAGAGGCACCTAAGAGCGCGCCTCCCACGGGGCGCGCCCTGGCAGCTCACACGATCCGCGCCACCTAGCTGCGTCTTCAGGCTTAGCGTTTAGGGCTTACTATAGGGTATAGGGTTTAGGGTTTAGGGTTTAGGGGTTTAGGGGTCTGGAGTTGTGAGTTCAGGGTTGGGGCGCAAAGGTGACAGGTTTAGCGATGGGATGCGATTGGCAAAGATGAGGCGTCCAGGGTGAAAGCGTAGAGGATTCAGCCTTGGGGGTTGAGGGCGCTCCTCACGATAAAAGCACGTTAAAGGATCCTTGGTACATGCTAGTGAGAGGCAGGGGCCCATTTGAGAATTTTGTAGGGTTTCGTGGGTTCATTTTTTCAATGCCTCACGGGGCCAAGCGAAAGAATCTGTTTACGTAGGAGCCAAACCCTCAAACGCTAAACCCGAAACCCCAAACCCTAAACCCCAAACAATAAATACCCTTGTCCCTACACAAAGTCGAGGTGGAGAAATCTGAACACCGGCATCCTCAAAGAAGCCGACAATGAGAAGCGTGTTAGCTGCTCGGGTGCAGATGCTTTTCTTGTAGTCTCCTTAGGAATCATGGTTTCTTGATTTTTTTACTCTATAGACCCTAAACCCTAGACCTGGGGAATCTCTCAGCAACATTTTTGTTATTACAGGTGTAGGGGGATGACAGTCGCAGAGGGGCAATGGACGCGGGCATAGTACTTAGAGGCCCAGGAAATTGATAAGTAGGTTATAAAGGGAGAGTAAGCGGGTTAACCTCATTTCTCGATTGTTAAAACTCCATTGATAAACTACTTACGGACTGACTAGGTCCCCTACTTGGGGTTCCAATGAAGGTTAGGAAGCCTTTGGTCGTCGCTAATTCCCCGTCCGCCGGCCAAGCAAACCTAGTCCTCCCGCTCAAGATCCTGTCAGGCATGGTGCCGGCAGTGGCAGAGAAGCTCATTGGAAAGGCGCTTCATTGCTGAGCTCAGTGTCATATGCTATATGCGAGTTTCCCCAAAGTTTGGGTTACTCTCAGTTATTCTGTTAGAAGTCTGGCCGTTGACTCTGAATAATTCCGCAAGCACCCTATGATCCCCTCGCTAGTACGTCCTTGCAAGGTTTTCGGGCATGGCATTACGGGCAGTGGTGTCGGGTGCAAGGGTTTAGGGCCTTCGAGGTTAGGGAGTAGAACTTGCCAGGGGCTACAAATATCATCATACCTGACCTACAAAGACATTAGGGGGCCTGAGTGAGCACTACTCACTACCAGGCTTTTGGTCCAACTCTTTAGGCACCTCGCACTTCATTTTAAAACCTTTACGCGGACGGCTCTAGCAGGGAGAATAAGAAGGCTGTTGTTTGATGTCCTCCACCTCATCATCAGAACCATCCACTCTTAATTTGGGATGATGTAGGGATATAACCTTAGGCATGGAGAATCATATTGGAAAGCACATGGACATCGTAAAGGCAACTGGGATGTGTATATATATATATATTACAGCAACATTGTCAGGATGGTTGCCGTTCTCGTCGTCATTTTGTTTGGGGTTTAGGGGTTCGGGAAGTCTGGTTCTGATGGTAGACATTCTCGGGAGGGCTATATAAGGTTCACCAGCACAGCCACTACCGCCACTGCTATCCCCGCAGATGGGGAGCTTCTTGAATGGTGAAACAGGTACAGAGTAAGATTACATTCCCCTTTTGCTCGAACCAAAGCATGCCACGACTTGCTGATAGTTAGTAGAAGATGAATGAGTGTAAGAGGAAATCCAGTCTCTTGCAATAACCCTGAACCTTAGACCCTATGAAATCCTGCGGCCGTTTTCGTGTTCTTTTCCATTCCCCCCATTCCCTACCCAAAAACTCGTGAGTGAACCCTGAACCATGCATCCCTCCCCCCAGGTTTCCATTTTGCTTTCCGTGTGCTTTTCCATTTGGTGTTGCATTCCTTACTGACGACCAGTAAGTAGTTCCCTAGATCCTAACAACCCTAAGCCGGAAACCTTATCGTAGTTTCTTTTTCCTGCCAATGACTCGAAGGCTCAGGGGGCCTGATAAGTAGGGTTATAAATGGGTTAGAAGTCCCAGAATTGGGGCCAGTCTGGTTGTATGCTCTTTTAAAGCTCATTTACTACGTCCCTTGAGCCTCTGAGCCCTAAAACCTATAAATTCCTGCCATATAACCCCAGAATAACCCTGGCTTCCATTTCATGTTCCATTTTTCCTTTTCGATTCAATTCTCCATGATGCTGGCAAGATCCCTAAACCCTGGACCCTAACCCTAAAACCGTAAACCCCAATCCCTAAACCCTAAGCTCTTAGCCGCTAAGCAGACAGTAATTCAAGCACTAAATCCTAAACCCCAATCCCTAAACCCCAATCCCTAATCCCTAATCCCTAAACCCCAATCCCTAAACCCTAATCCCTAAACCCTAATCCCTAAACCCTGAACCCTAAACCCTGGCTGTCTCCAGGGCTACAAGATTGCCGTGGAGGCAGGTGCCGGCGCTAAGAGTGGCATCCCAGACTCGGCGTACAAGGCAGACCTTGGGGTTCAGGGTTTTTGGGTGTTTAGGGTTTAGGGTTTAGGGGGTTTAGGGTTTAGGGGGTNTAGGGTTTAGGGTGTTTAGGGTTTAGGATTTTGGGTGTTTAGGGTTTAGGGTGTAGGGTTTAGGGGGTTTAGAGTTTAGGGTTTAGGGTTTAGGGGGGTTTAGGATCTAGGATTTTGGGTTTGGGGTTGTTATAATGGAAAATACAATGGAAACTACGATTGTATTTTGGGATTATCTCTAGATAACGGAAAAGAAAGTGCAAACTATAGTATAAGTTTGGGGACAGGGTTTACGGGTTAGGGTCTAGGAGTTTGTGTCTACGGTTGAGGGTTTGGGGCCTGGGGTTTGTTTGGGGCCTTGGGTTTAGGGCGCAGGGGATAGGGTGTAGGGTTAGGGTTGTAGGGTATAGGACGTAGGGTCAAACCTAAACCCTCTATGCACTGTAGTAGTTCTTTCGTGCGAGGCCGTCGGGTGCACCATCGCCTCACGGAATCAGGCAGGGGCGGTGGGGACTGCGTCAATCAGGGTTTAGGGTTTACAGCATAGGGGTCCAAGCTCAAGGGTCCACGGTCTGAGGTTTCAGTTTTGCGACAGTTTGCAGTTACAGTCCCCCTTAAGTAGATAGAATATGGGCTGAAAGGGGATCTTATTAAAATGTACCAAATGCCATATTCTATCTGCTTAAGGGGGACTATAAGGGCTTCAGGCTGGTGATTTAAGTCTTAGGTTTAGAGTTGTCCCGAAGGGTTTTGACAAAGAGAGAAATCCGCCTGGAGTCTTCTGCCTCTAGCCCAGCTTCTGAGAAGTCCTTCTGCGCGTTTCTTCCTATTACTTCGGGGATCCAAGTATACAAATAATCCCCATTGGGCCCTAAAGTTTGTAAATAATAGGCTATTTGGATCCCCACAGTTAGCGCTTAGGACAAGAACGTATGCCTCGGAGGGACGATGGATGCCCTTTGGAGTTTGTGGCCACGGCACTAGCAAGAAGTTGTTTTGGTGCGTGGTGCTGCGTGTCTTCAGCGCACGTGAGCACAAAGTGTAGCTGACGCCAGTTTGAGAGAACAACTGCAGGTCCAGCTTCTGATATGTACCTAGGTTATAAGACCCCAGGATGTAGTACTCTTTTCGATGCTTGTTGATTGTTAGGAAGTCGCGGTAAGGCATTGAGCACCACAAAAAAATACACTACAGCAAGGGTAGGTAAGCTTCAGCTGGAGCTGAACTTGCGCCCTGAACAAGCTGCGGTTGCTGGACGAAAGCTTTCGCTACTTGGAGTCTGCAAACTCATGTGGAGGTTTCCCAAAGTTAGGGGTACCATTTTGGGGTTTAGGGGTACCATTTTGGGGGTCCCCATGATAAGGACTATAGTATGTTGGGGTCTAATTGGGGTCCCCCTATTTAGGGAAACTACCGTGTGGGCTATAGTCCAAACTGCGGGCCTGTATAGGGGGTTATGGAGGGGAGTAGGAGCGGGTTACTAAGCGGGATTACTAGAAGCTTTCAGTTGTATGTCTAAGGACTGGTCGCCCCTCGGTTTATGGTTTATAGTCCCCCTCCAGTAGATAGAATATGGCTTGGGTATACTTATAACATGATCCCCGTATACCCCACATTAATATTCTATCTACTTAAGGGGGACTCTAAGGGTAAGTTGCACAGGCTTGGTTCCATCCACGCTGTGAATGATGAGTCCTCTGCCTTTAGCCCGCAGCCCGAAGCCCTAAACCTCCGCTACTCGGAGGGTCAGGGAGACGTCGTAAGTAGGCTTGCAAATGCCCATAATCCATAAAATCATCTCACGAAGTCCCCGGAACCCTAAACCCCAAATAGCGTAGTAGCTTCCATCTTTTTCAGTATTATTACCCTATCTACGCGAAATCCACGCATGGCCAGGTGGTGGGTGACAGTGAGCTGCTCTTTGTCCCTTGTCTCAGGATGGACGACACTGATTTTCGAAGCCTTCCCCTCCCCTAAGAAGACTTTAGGGTTTAAGACTTTACTGGTGACACCAAACCCCAAATCCTAAACCCTGAACCCTACAACAAAACCCCAAGAATATTGTAGGAAATCCTAAGCTCTACAATAAAACCCCAAGAATATTGTAGGAATATATTAGGAATATGAGGATCCTTGCAGGTAAATTCCTATGATATTCCTGCTCTATTCTTGGGATTCCCTGCTTTGGGTCCCGATTAAAGTTCTCTTATCTTTCAGAGAAACACAGAACCTTCCGAAAGCACCGTGGTCGTTATATTGTAGTGCCCTTTTTCTTGCGGTCCCATGTTAGTTTGGGGGACGGTAAGAAGTTGGCGGTGCGAGTTCATGTAGTCAACGGTATGTTTGGGCTGGATAGAAAGGGCCGGATTGGGGAAACCTGGTACAATGCCACGGTGGCTAGTGGAAGCAGAGCCTACAGTTAGTGCCTGATTCCAGTCGTCAGCATGTAATGCAGAGGCCGGAACACTTACACAGATAAGGCGTAAACATAAGCTAACCAAGACTCATTCTAATAGAAGCCTGGAGCATTACAAAAAACGTCTCAATATAGATGGGATTACTCTAATACAGCGCAGCTGGAAGCATTTCGGCCCCTGTGTCATGGTGAGGGACTGCACATGCACGTCTAAGGGACCGATACTATGGTTCAGCTCAAGTCTTAGGGTCCAGGGTTTGGGGCAGAGGGTTCCAAGGTTATTCACTTGCGGTCCACCCACAGCAGTCCTTTGTCTCCAAAAGTTCACGCCCCGAGCAGGTGCCCAGAAAGGATTTACGAGATATCCCCGCAGCCTTGGAATATTGCCTGGAGGAAGTCTCCCATAGTTTACTCGTAAAACCCTCAAATGTACCCTTTACCCTAAACCATAAACCCTAAACCTTAAACCCTAAACCTTGAACCCTAAACCTTAAACCTTAAACCCTAAACCCCAAATCCCAAGCCCTAAGCCCTAAACCCCCAAAGCCGAGAAGTGTCTTGGTCCATCACCCCTTGACGCCTTAACCCCAAAGCCTCGCCCGCACATAATTGGTTGCTTCCACTACTGAGTTGCTGTTACTGGACTTAAATTTAGTTACCAGAATAGAGGGGTATTTAGGGTTTAGGGGTATTAGGGGACCCCCAACAATGGAGAATAGTGGCCCCATGCAAGCCCTTAAAGCTGGGTTAGGAGTATTACCACAATAATGGATAATCAAATGGAAAAGAAAAGGGAAAATGAAATGGAAAGTGGGTGCGTGGGGGTATATAAGGTTTCTACAATGGTTACATATTGGGTTGCTGTCATGGGATTTGAATTGGATTACCATGATGGGTTACATGGGTATATAGGAGTATTTAGAGTTTAGGGTTGAGGGGGTTTAGGGCTTAGGGACTTAGATTAAGTTATTATTATGGGTATGTAGAGCAAGTTATATGGTTTCCCCAATATAGTGATTCAAATGAAAATTCCTGAGCAGCAAGCCAGATTAATAGGTGGACCCTAACATAGACCCCAAAGTACTACAGCCTTATTCTTGGGATCCGCTCAAAAAGATCCCCCTGAAGTTGGGATAGTATAGTCCTTATTATATGGACCTCCAAAAAGGTATCCCTGGTACTGGGAAACCCCTGCTGTTGGACCTTATGACCAACCCATTACCCTAAACCCTATGAACCCTACCTGCATGCGCCTTTGGGGTAGGGGCCTCCGTTTATAAACTTGAAAAGAGTCCTTTCTTCCTTCCAGGGAATAGGGGCGAAATCCGCCTCAACCCTACACTCTAGACACTCTCACCTTGAGAACCCTGGCAGAACATCTACTTGAAGCAAGCTTCCTATACCCCAATCCATTTGAAGAGCCTGAAGAACTCCAAGAATGGATCTCGTTGGTGGGAATGCAGGCTTTCGTACCAACATAAACACTGCAAGGACAAATGTAACTACTGAGGCCCTTGCAGAGCATCTCCTAGTTGAAGGTTATCCTGACCGAGCCCTACCAGGGAACTCAGAAACACCTCTTTCTGCGGCTGAGGCGATCAATCCGCCCCCAGAGACGGAGTTGACGAGTTACGGCGGCGGCTTTGGCAGCATTTGGGGAGTATTGTCAGCATTAGCCTTACAAAGTCACCCCTGATAGTGGACAAAGGGGTCCCTAGCGTAGTTTAGCAAAGCCCCAACTATAGTCCCTAATAAGCAACCCATGCCCATTAGATTGTGCTAGTTTGACTGTGTCTCATCCAGGGTTTAGGGTCCAGGGTTTAGGTTTTACGGAAGGCTGGAAACATCAAGTACCATCTTGATGTAATCCAACCCTTACCCGTGATTAATAAACCCCCTCCCCTTAATGGGGATCAATATAATCGGGAGCTGAATATTTAGGCCCTTAAAAGGAGGAGTTTATTAATCATGGGTCCACATTAAACTCCCTCAATCTTGCAGGATGCTCATAAATAAGAACTTGGGCTGGGCCGGGGCACATGTCAGCGAGCGAATCAGCAGACAAGGGATGGCCAGGGGGTTCCATGCGCGGAAATAGGTGGTTAAGGGTTAAGGGTTTAGGGTTAAGGGTCTAGGGCTTAGGGGTGTTGACAAGAAGTAATCATGCACGGGCTGGAGAGACATGTGAGCTACCATCCGTATTAGGCTTGCCGAGGGACCACTTAGGGTAGACCTGGGAGTCCCTTTGGTAGTTTAGTGTAGTTCCGAATAACATTCCTAAAAAGGAGCCATGTCCATCACGCTGGAAATACTGACTGTAGCTCATGTTTTGCAGGACTTGAGGATCAAGATCTAGGGGCGCAGATGGTCCCTAAACCCTACATGGATTCTGGATCCAGAATAAGGTTTTTTAGGCCAACCCCAACTGCGCAGTCGCGTTCAGGAATCATTTCGAAGCTACCTCAAACTTTTCAGAAGCTTGCAAGCATGGGGTCGCCTTATCAAGTGGTACAAACCCTAAGGGCCCAAGGACCCAAATATCTGGGTATTAGGGCCCAAATACTCCAATATGAATGGTATTTGGGCCCTAAACCTCTATTATTTGGGTTCTTGGACCTTTATAGGGAAAGCCAAAAGAAGCCGAAAAGTCGCTGTCAGTCCTACACACCTTGTGGATTACATCCCCCTAGGGGGCATACTAAGAATCTTGCATGACCCTAAGTACCCTAAACCTCAGGAGTTATGGTATGATAGTAGGATAAGGTCATGCAGGATTTGTAGCATCAGCAGCAGTAGGACCTCGTTCTTTTTAGTGTGCAGGGCCCCTAGAATTGAATCTCTAGGCTGACCCCTTGCGTAGCACGAAACCCCAATCTTTTGATTTGATTGCGGCCCTACCCCTAAACCGTAAGCCTAAACCCTAACATTCAAGCCCTACACGCCAAACCTGCAGCCTAACCTACCCTCCAGAAAGCCTAAACCCCTAAGCCCTTATACCCCTACAACCCCCAAACCTCCCAAAATTTCCAAGGATCTAAAGTTGAAGGACGGGCGACCCTTTTTGAGGGGTACTAGGCCCCAAAGGCTATGTGGCATGTACTACATAGAGCTGCACCCTAGTTGTGAGCCCATGGTTTTATCCCTGAGCCCTAAGCAGTAGTACATCTTTCCTCAGGAAACCCCAAGCGAACCCGAAACCTTTCCTTAGGAAAGATGCTGGTTGCCTGGGTCGGCCGACGGTTGCCCGAAGGCGAGAAATATGTGAAGGCTGCTCAGGAGCCCGGTGGGATGTAGAGACGCAAATTGGGGTTTTGGGTTTAGTGTTTGGGGTTTAGTGTTTGGGGTTTAGTGTTTGGGGTTTTGTGTCTGGGGTTTTGTGTTTAGGTGTTAGGGCTAAGGGTTCCCTTGAAACGGGACATAGCTGTCATACATCGGGACTTGTAGGGTCTATGCCCAAAACCCGGGGGCCCGTTTTGGGAGTGCTGGTAGTAAAGTGGGGGTCGTACATTGGGGTCTGAATTGAAGCTTCGTCTTGTGGCATTCCGCCATTTAGACCTCCAGACGCTGGGGGCGGAGTGCTTTAGGGTTTAGGATGCCATAGCTAAGGGCTAATCCTGCCCCCGAAATTTACGTTTTGGCCTCCAGCGTTTGAAGTTCAAAGTTGTAGGTTGTAGAGTTTCCCGGCTTTACACTTGCACCTAGTGATACTGAATAAAGACAGGTGGGGATTGCTTCCTGGCATCATTCACGCTAACATGGAGAGTCAGATGGCAAAATGCCTACACATGCCGTTTACAGGGATAAGCTTTCATTGCAAGTGCGCAGATTATGTACGGGTATACAGGTATGCGTAGTGGATGGGTAGGGCACAGCAAGGATGCAGGGACCATGCTCGGATTACTGCCATGTTAGAGTTAGGGGCTTGTACAGCGCAACCTTCAAGATTTGGTGAGTGCGTGAAGCTTGGTAAGCCCGATTGCTTCCTGCCTTGCCCAATACTGGTACAGAACCCCCAAAGTGGGGGCCTACGTAGGCTGCAGTCATTCTATGAGAAGCTGATGTGGATTCCGTGTCTGTTTATGGATGATACCTTCCTTGCATGCAAGTGGCTTTGATAAATACGTCTTCAGATGGATTAGGTCAACCACCTGAGGCTGTGTAACCCTTCTTAGACCAACCTTAGAGCCTTAGTTACTATAGTTACAAGTTCTTGAGACCCTTAAACTTGAAAACTAAAGCCTCCAACCCTGTTCAACACCCGCAAAATCCCCAAACCCCATTCCATAAACCCTAAACCCTCCATCCTAAGCCCCCCTAAACCCTAAACCCCAAAACTCCATTCTACCCTAAACCCTAAACCCTAATTGCTGCAGCATTTCAGTCCTTGGAGCCACCCCGGGCCTCTCCCTGCCCTTTTCCGGCCTTCGCCATGCGCTTCGCCCTTTTCTCCGCTTCAGCGGCCTTCCTAGCCGCAGCCGAGGCTGGGAAAAAGGGGTGTAGGGCTTAGGATTTGTTATCATTACTTAATGTTTTTGGGTGTCATTTTGGTTTTGAAACTTGGAAAATTTGGAAATTTGAGACTAAGGAAATTTGGGAACCCTCAGTAATGGTAAAATTGCAGGGGCTTGAGGGTTTAGGGTTTAGAGTTTTTAGGGTTTAGAGTTTAGGGTACCAGGGTACCCTAAGAAGCCCTAAAGCCTAAACCCAACGCCCTAAAGCCCAAACGCTAAACCCATGTAGGGTGGAGAGTATATGGGTTTGGGTGGAGCGGCCTTGTTGCTCATGCTAAGTTGGTAATGAGGGCATGGATCCTTACTTTCATCCAGCTTTGACTCTGAAGAATTACAATAACCCTAACCCTAAACCCTAGACCCTAAACCCTAACCCTGAATGTGCTCCCAAAAAGCCATGCTCTGGTGAGTAATTGGAGCCTTCCCAAAAATCGGGGCACCTTCTAACGGGGATATAGGGTTGTAGCATAGAGGGGTTTTGGGGTTTAAGGTTTCCAAGAGTTTAGTGTTTATGGGACCATGTCGGGGTCCTCTAATTTCGCAAGCTGCTAATCGAAATTAGGTTTTCTGATTCTGAGCTTAGGGCTTTAGGCTGCAGGTATGGTCGCTTAGGAAGCCTGACCCAAGGCTTTGGGCGGCTTCTGGTTTAGGATGTGGTTGAGGTTGGGCTTATGTTATGCCATGCCTTTCGTTCGGATTACCTGAGTTTACATGCCATTACAGTATAGGAAAAATAACGAGATGGGATATGGGCCTCTAGATAAGATGGCTTGGCGTGTGGGTGCTGGCATTTCAGGAGACTCGGAGACTGTAGGATTTTAAAGCGTGCCGTCGGGAGGTTTTCAAGTTTTTTTTTTGGATGGAGCGGCAGCTCGATGGGCATGTGGGTGGAGGGAACCGTGTTTTTGTTTGCTGTTTGGTCTTT
>CAJNIZ010001569.1:0-28567 GCA_905231905.1 Symbiodinium pilosum
TCTTTCTCTTTGGCTATCTGCGGTCCTTGCCTATACGCGCGTCTGATCGGCTATAATTCCAGGACGGAGAATCTATATCGTTCAGAATTTATAGATTGGTCGCATCTGGGCACGGGCATTTCTGCGCTCCTCCGATCCGCCGTATAATAACTAGTCCAAGAGAGGAAAATGAAGCGGAAAGATCGGGTCGGAGATTTTGGGCCGTACGAGCAAAGTCTCCCGAGATTTCGAATCATCTTTTTCTCTTTGGTTGTCTGCGCAGCGGTCGGCGGAATCTATAGATCCAAGATGGAGAATAAAAATCGCTCAGAATCTATAGATTAGTCGTTTTTGATCAGTGATAAAAAATATCGCGGCTAGCAAGAGTACTATTTTTTCTTTTAGATATTTATAGAATGATCTATTGATTTTCTAGGATATATCAGGAAATATAAACGGAAGAGAGGTCCCTCCCTATCCCCAGAGAAATAGAATCCGATCACGATTCGGATTTAGAATTGAAATATATATCTCCGTAGAGGCTCATATATATAGAAATATATAAAACGAGAAATAAGAATAGATCGTTTCAGATTATCTGAGAAAATTCGTCAGATTCTGAAATATCTTTCTAAATCTTTGGATTCCAATCTATAATCCTGCCTCTTCAAGAATATCTCGAGATGGGCACTTATTTCTTGGAGGAGCAAATTCATAGATACGACCTAGTAATCTTGAATATAATATATATTCAAAATTCAGGATATCAAATTATAAGGACGTAGGATTTAGACTTATATATATTATCTCCTTCCATATCAATTCGTTTATTATCACGAGACGAATGCAGTCTAACGCTGCTCCATTATTGAAAATAACGGATCTATTCTAGATCTTTTAATTACGAATCATCATATATATGAGATTTCTATATTAATTCGAAAGGATTGATATAGATTTATATATGCAGATATTCTATATAGAATTTATATATTTATCTTCTTGTTCAATAGAAAGAGATATAGATAATGGTTATCATATTATTCATTTGCTTTTCGTAGAAGACGAAAAGATTGAGAGAGAGAAGAAGATCGAAGATCTCGATATAGAAATCCGAATTAAATCTCCGAATTCTATTATATATCTCTTATTCTGATATTTTTAATTGCGTTATTTGAAATTCATTTTTATTTTGAGAATATCATTCATAATTTCTGAAATTGATATTATCTATTTTAGAATAAATGAATCATAGATTTCGATTCTGGAAATAGATATTTCGGAGAATATGATTCTCAAAATATTAGATCATTTTGGATAGGGATTTATAAGATGAAAATATTTATTATCTTCATTTTATCTAATTATTTTGATTTATTATAGATCTTTCGTCTATGAGGAATGATGCGAATTTTTCGGGCTTTATATTAGTATGATTAGAGATATTCTAGATTATTTCTTTTATTTGATAATTATTTTCATATATTTTTCTAGAATCGAATTCTCATTTTTGAAATATTTATAATGAATATTATGATATTAATAATCTTCAAGAATTATATGGGATTCATCTAAAAATCTATATCTAAAATATAATATCACGGAAATATATGATATAAATATATTTCGCGAAAGATTCAAATATCAATCCCAATAATTTCTCTTATAGAACGACCGTTGCGCACGTATAAAATATATTCTTGATAATATTGTTGAGCTTTTTCTAATCAAATTTTCCTAAGAAAATACGTCCGGGCACTTGCAGCGGGACTAATCTTATTTGATATAGAAATATTCTCAATATTAGTGCTCATCATCAATATTATTATCTATCAATGAAATCGTTTCTCGGGCAACTATTGAGAATAAATTTTCGGTTCGGGAAGGTTATCCCGGGAAGGTAGTTGATCATTCGGGTTTCTGCGAAAAATTCGGCTATGCGTGCGCAAGGCAAGAATCTCATTGAATTTCTAATTTAGATTGGAAATTCGTGGAATAGATTTAGGATTATCCAGGATCTCAAAAGAATTTTCAAATATTCAATAAATCTAATAGATATAGGATTTGAAAATGGGATTTGGATGATATTATTATATATCTCAAGAATACGTTGCGAACGACAATCCGCGAAAGATCGACGAAATTATTATTTCGGAAAAAAAATAATAGAAGATAATCTCTATCATATTTTGATTTCTTATTTTTATATATTATTTATGATTCTCATAATTTATCATTCTATATATAATATATATTTTTTAATAGATGAGATTATCGAAATATCAATTTATCTCATCGATTTGATATTCTAGAGAATTCATCAATATTATCCTATATCGATCTATTCGTATATTAATTTCTCGAATTATTGATCTATTTTATTTTATTATATCGTATTCGTAATTGGAGATTATAATGATTATAATTAATGATTTAAAGATTATATCGATCTCCTTATTTGATGATATAATGATCATGATTTATCAGATTTGATAAATGACCGATTTCTCATTATATATCTCTCATCTAATCTATTCTAAAATTTGGATTCTTATTTTGATATATATTTATAATGATATTCATCTTTTTAGACATATAATATTGATATATGATATCTAAAAAAGATATAATAATCAATAATAAAATATGTCGTCATATTAGATTTTGATATGAGAAAAGAATTATATGATGATTTCTTCAAAATAATCAAGAAATAGAAAAATTTTTTCATATTTGCAGAAATAAGAATAAATTATCTATTGAATATCAAGCTCATGAATTCAAATAAATGAATGAAATATTATTGAATTCTTTAATATATCTATTATCTATTTATAGGAATATATAGAATTCGAATTAAACGAATATATTCTATATAATATGATAATATGATGAGAGATTCTCATAAAATAAATTCGATAAAATTTGAGAATATCTTCAATAATTGAATATATATTGAGAAATAGAAATATTCATATATTTTTTTATATAAATATATGAAATAAACGATTTTGAATTATATATATATATCAAAATTTATAAAATATAATAATTATTTTCTTCGAGCATCATTAGGATTGGAAGCAAGAATATCATAGGATATTCTACGAATAGGCAGAGCAAGGATATTCCACGGTTGGGTATTGCTGGGATATTCTGCGACAGGGTCCTGCATACATATTTGGAGATTAGATATTTGGCGTTCGGGCATTACAAGGATTTTCTGCGTTTGGATACCGCATCAGAGATATTTGGAAGTTAGGCATTCCCAGGATATTTGAAGATTAGATATTTTGGAGGTTGGCTATTGCAGGGATACTTGCGGATTGGATATTATAGGGATCTTCTGTAGCTGGGCATTGCAGTATTTTGTGGTTGGGCATTGCAGGGATATTTATTGATTAGGCATTGCAGGGATTTTTGGAGGTTGGCATTGCAAAGATATTTGGAGAATGATATTATAAGGATATTTGGGGATCAAGAATTTTTTACGGATATTCTTCGAATGGGCATTGCAGGAATACGTTGCCATTGGGTTTTGCAGGCTGGCGCCGGGCGGACGAGGACAATATAGGCTTTATCATCTATCAACCCCTCTATGAGGGCGGGGAATAATATATCTTCAAATTGAATTTTAAAATTTTGAAATAGAAATTGAATCTGATTCTAAATATTATCATTTCATATTTCATGATTTCTCAAATATTTCAAAAATTCTTAGATGATTTTGAATATCTCTGGATAATTCGAATTATTATTTAGAATTATTTCATTATTCTATATCAATATTGAAAATATAATCCTTGAAATATCGTAATATATCTTTCTGAAAAGATTATCTATATAGATACGGCCAAATTATCAATTCGAAAAGATTTTGAATTTTCATCTCGATCTATATTCTACGCCGATCCCGCGCGCAAATGGCCAAAACGAGATAAATCATGCGGAAATCCATTCCGGAAGCGACAAAAGTCGCGCGACCAAAAAAAAAAAGATTTTTAGTCGCGCCAAAAAAATCGAAGATTTTAAAGCTTCTAATTTTTCCGAAATTCTAAAATCTCCAAGGGTTTAGAGCTTCTAAAGAGCCCGCAAGAGGCATTTAGAAATATCAGAAATTCTAAATCGTATATACGCAAAATTATCGCGCCATAATATTACAATATCTTTGATATTATAGTATATTCAATGATGAATTTAAATTAAAAAGAGATTTCTATCTTCAAAATCTTATCTAAATATTTTTCTATATATCTATTCATTTTCGAATATTCTTAGAATTATCATCAATAATATATTTTCATCCTAATAGCAACTAAAATTCCTATCTATATTAGAAAAAATAGATTTCTTTATCTTTCCAAAAATAATCAAATAAATCGAGAAATCTATAGATATATAGAATCATTTATCTAATATATTTTCAGATCAATATATTTTTATGATATTTATATTCTTAAGAAAGATATTTTGAGAAATCATCATTTCTCATATTAAGATTCGAAAATCTATAATCTAAAAAATCTTTTCTATCTATCAGATATTATGATATTGAAGATATCGACATTCAGAATATAAAGAATATATAATCCAATTCTTTTCGAAATCAATTCCTATCTGAGAAAATAAGAATTTATAGATCAAATTCCTTTAATTCAAGAAATATTGATTTAATTTTCAAAAAAAAAATAATAATTTTCTTTTCCGGATAAATATCTAAATCTAGAGAATTGATAACCATATATTGAAGATATAATCAAATATTTAATAAATATCTCATCAAATATCAAATAAGATATAATATATCTATCTAAACGAATATATCAATATCTAAATATTTATATTTCTATAATTTTGATATTTCCCATTATTTCTCTTCTAACTCCAAGAAAAATAAAGAAAAATAGATATTCAATATTCGTCTTCAATTACGAGAATTCTCTCATAATCCGGAGATATCTTTCTAATGAAATTTCTCAGAAATAAAAAGATCTTGGGCGACCTAGATTAAAAAAATTATATGCCTCCCCCATATCCGAAATGCTATTAGCATATCAATATGAGAAATCCATATTCAATCATCTGCATTAATAAATTCGAGAAGAATTCCAACTATGATATCATATAATATCTCATCTAAATAAATATAGAATCCTAAATTTAGAAAATCATTCCAATCAAATATCAGATGAAGAAGAAATGAATTTGATTTCATTTAAATAATCCCTCTCCTTTTTATGATCTATATCTATCAAAATCGATTGCTTATATATGAAATTTAAAATATATATTTATCTCTCCAGAATTTGAATTTCTCATTTCCTTTCCTCTTGAAATAGATATTTCAAAATCATCGATGCTCTATTGAATTCATCATTCTTATAAAAATGAAAGATTATATTCTCAATAGAAATATATATATATATATCAGATCGACTAAGACTATCAAATATAGAGAAATAAATAGAATTAATATAAACGTAGCATCGTTTCTATAAAGATATTATTAGACCAATAGATGATTTAATTTATCAATCCAAATCCGATAAATATCAAGAGATCAAAAAAATCTTATATACATAAAATAAAATCGAGATAATACCCGTCTGCTTCTATAATTATACAGATTAATGAAATTTCAAACCTCCTCATCTAAATCTTGATGCAGAATTCTGATATTACTCGTTTCTTATCCAGAAAATCAAGTCCTATCTATTTTCATTATTGAACGAGAACGATCTATTGCAGATAATATAGAGATTCGTTGATTATATCTAAAGTCAAATCAACATCCAATTCCCTGAATCCGAAACCCTTCTTTTTATCCATTCGCGCCCCATCGCTCGTCCGCCACGGCTGCGAAGCGTGGACCAATTGTACATCTGCTGGTACGCAGCGCCCACGACCTGGCATTTTTCTCTGCTCTACAGTTCAAGGTTCAGAGTTTTTGCTTGAAGTGTCAGGGGGAATTCGTAAATCGAGCTGAGAGGGTAAGTATCCACGCTAGCTCCTATGATCCTCCAGGGATTTGGAGTCCTACGGGGAATATGAAGACCTGGCTTGATCAGAGGCATCCTCCTTACTTCGACCTTGGTCTTTTGGGAGTTTGGTAGAATAAGGCCTTAAACCCCCAATGCCCAAATGCAGGAGTTGCAGTCTCAGCTGTAGGCTGGCGGGACACGGGGATACACAGCTTGAGGGATTGAGGTTCACAGTTGAAGGTTCCGGGTTTAGGCTCGAGGCACGGCGGGGGTTTATATTGGGGTATATGGGGCTTAAGGATAAGGGTTTGAGGTTTTAGGGTTTTAGGGCGAGCTTCCCGGTAATAGTGACTATAGGGGATAACAGGGATTATGTTAGGGTCCTCTTCTATTCATAGTGTACCACTATTACTGGGTGGGTCCCCCTAAACCCCCTTAAGCCTCCTAAACCCTAAACCCTTTACTGTTTGAAGTTCAGGGCTTTCAGATGGACCCCAAAGTCCCACAGCCTACCCCAAGTCTTGGTTTTCTTTGCTAGGGGATTATAAGAGGCTACCCCAAAAGAGCTAAATATTAGGAGGGTTTGGGAAACCCTTAGGCAGCTCCTGTCTCCGGCTAAGCCCAACGACATAAAAACACGGCCGGGCGAGCAGCAAGTGAACTTCTGCAGGTCGAAATCGACCGGCAAACCTTTGGCGCGCTTCAGGATATGGAGTTCACCAGGACGCTCCAAGCACCCTTTCAGGGGATATTTGGGCTTTGCAGAGGGCATGGGGTTTGGGCTTAGGGCCTAAAGGGTTCTGGGGCTGCTGTTTTGACATGCGACTTTTCAATGAAAGTCCACTCTCTGTACCGCAGAATACCTGGCGGCGCCGCTAGTTCAGAGAAACTCTGCTTGTCATGTCTTGCGAGGGTTGGGTGTAGGACTTCGGGGTCAGGGGGGCTTCGGGGCAACTGGGCTGGGGGCTGGGCGGAATTCGATCTGGAATATGGGTTGGAGCCTTCTTCCTGTTGCAAGCTTCCAGGGCCTACAGGGTCTTATGCTAAAGAGTGGTGGCTTCAAGGCTATTTCATGCGTTGACTGCAAACGGCCCTAAACCCTAAACCCTAAACCCTAAAGAACGCCCAATATCGTACTGCCATGTGGTACATTCCACAGTTGGGGGGGTGGGCCCTGCAATCATCATATCATTGCTACAGCACCCCCAAACAAGCAAACACCCATGCGCTGCTGGAAGTATCTCACTAGGGCTGATCCCAATCGAAGAAGCGAACAAGTCTGCGGGTCCTAAGCCCTAAAACCCCAATCCCAAGCACACTAGACCCTAAACACAATCCTTAGCCCTGAAACCTAGGCCCTAGATCCCACATCCTAAGTCGCCAAAACCGAACCCCGCGTCCTCAACCCAAACCCCTTGACCTTGAGGGTTAAGCGCAGGATTTGTGGTTCAGGGTTACAGCCCTTGAAAGCCTGATTCCTCGAAATCACTTTACTGGTGTCCAAGGACAGCTAGCAAGCCCACCCTAACATCTCTCGGAATTGGCCTGAACCCTGAAGCCCTAAACCCATGACACTCCCCTCATTTCGCTCTGAACTACTTTCAGCCCATACCTCAATCAGTATAGGGGGGTTCCATAAACCATAACACCTTCAAATGAAACCCATCTACTTCTTCTGCACTTAATTCCATCATTTAAGATACGTGTTCGTGGCCGGGGGGGACCTAGAAATCCAAGGGATCCGGGAAAAAGTATGACTTGAACCAGAAACCCAATGAAGTGGAACTTAGGAAACGGCCTCTCAGCATACTCGGCCACGGCGCGGAAGACCGTCCTTTTGCTGTAGTGGCTTCAATAATCTTGAACAGGTTTTGAACAAAATTCTGGTTGCTGCAACCACGTCGTGATTTCAAACTTGTAAGCAATTCTTCCAATTGGGCTTGGGAGCAAGGTAAATCATACTGCAAATTATACTTCTCCCAAATGTCCGCATCTGTCACCATCATGGAATGTGGTCCCCAAATCAAAAACTTGCAGTGCAGCATGGAGCCTAATTCCATAACAGTGGTACGTTTTGGTCCGCTCTGTATGTGAAGATGAGCAGGGGGATAGTACCTAAACCCTAGACTCTAAACCCTACACCGCACTTCAGCAATCTTACACATGTAATTAATCCTTCAGGAATCTTCAGCGTTTGGAGGGTTCGGCTCATACTAAAAGACCTGCATGACCCAAAGTACCCTAAACCTAAACCGTGCGAACCTGGTACTCGAGCACATCAGCTCATGCAGGTTTTTTAGTATCAACACGAAGTCAGTCTCCCTCAGGCATTTGGCAGGTCTGCCATGATCATCTCCCAGAAGCTTTGATAATGGGGGTAATATCCTTACTGGGGGTTAGTAGGGAATCAAGGAAGAAATTATGTAGAAGTTCTATAGGGAGTATATTCCCTTATTCCCGACTAACCACCAGTAAGTATCACGTACAGAAAAACCTGATGCACATGAGAGATTGGCCTTGATGCTACCCCTAAGCCCTAAACCTTAAACCCCCTACCATCAATTTAGGGCTTCAACTTTCCAGAAGCTGCTCCAGCCCTGCCGCAGCTTACAAAACCCATAAGGGTTTAGGGTTTCGGGCATACCCTGTACAGATTAAAACATTGCAGGGCTCTTAAGTGGTGCAAGACTTCCTGCGCTCACAGTGGTTCAGGTAGAAGTAGACTCGTTGCAGTCGTAGCCTAAATCTCTAAACCCCTAAACTCCTAAACCCAACCCCCAAACCCCTAAACCCTACAACTAGTGCCTACTGGGCCCACTGCTGCTTTGCTGGGCGCAGCTTCGGCTGTTACTTGAGGAGGGGCTGTTGCCATGGGCCTCCACGAACTAGGGCCTTGTTAGGGATTGTTCATCAAATATAGGGGTTGTATAGGGGTTATATGGGGATAATGGAAAATACAAGGAAACTACGATTAAGGGTTGCGGGTTTAAGCGTATTAGGCCACATTGGTGTGCATATTGGGGGAACCCATGGCGGCTCCATGATGTTACAGTAGCCGAAGCTGGAACGTTTGACCCGACTGTGATGAGGTAGGTACGGCTAAAAAGAGACAGCCTGAATGTACCTGCCCCTATATGGCCCTCAGAAAGGTCTTAGAAAGAAGACTCACAATCTCAGAAACTGCTAGAACCCCCACTGTTTCCATAACGTCTATACAGCACAACCGGCATAACCTCCTTCGCATCCCTCTTATCACCCAACGGGACCCCCTTAGGAGCCCGAGCGTCGGGTTGTCGACCTGCACAGTCGCAAATGCCCATGCAAAGCCAACGACGTCTTCCTAGGGAGGGTGCGGGATTCGGTTTCAGGGTTTGATGGCTTGGGCAGTTCAGGGTGTGTTTTGCTACGTTGTGGGGATTGTGGAGCTTCGGTCGCTTCGCAAAATCTGCATGCAGTTGGGGCTGTATTGAGAGCAGTTTCATAACAACGCTTTTCATATCGCACACATCGGATGGCTTCTGTTGGAGGCAGTTTGGAGTGGCTTTTCAGGAGCCTCACACGAACTCAATGAGGGCAGTATAGGCCGCACTGAACACCGCTTTTATGGGTACTTGTTTGTACATGTCAATGTAGGCCGTAGGCCCCGTAGGCTTCAGCGCAAGACCTGGGACCCCCGAGCTAACGGCTTAGTGGTTTGGATGTTGTGGGAGAACATGTAGGTCTTCCATTGAATCCCCTAAACCCTAAACCCCAACCCCAAAACCCTAAAAACCCCAAAACCCTAAACCCTAAACCCCAAACCCTAAACCCCAAAATCCTAAACCTTAAACCCCCCCTACAATCCGGAGAGGACTTCTGGCCCTCTTCTAACATTGGCAAGCAGTGGCAATCACTGCAATTGCCACAACAAGCCGCCACTGAAGCGCTGAACAAAAAATGACCCTCCGCAGAACATTAAATGACCCTCCATGCATCTAAGGGACAGTCTCCAGCATGTTGATGTTTGACCTTTCATGCAGCCATCGTTTGCTGTGCTGCTGATTAAGAGCTTAAACCTAAGGCCCTAACCCTCAACCCTGACTCAGTTCGAATGCCGTAACAGCAACCCAGCTTATGCCAGTCCGCTCTACGTCCAACGTGGAGCCCTCAATTTTGCCAATATTGTGATCCTGGCTTCCAGGTTGAATTTGGGTATACCTGAAAGAAGTATGGGCAATGGTTCAAGCGCTAAACCCTTGGCCCCGAACCTTAAAACTCACTTTGCATTTCATGTACCCTGTTCTTTTCCTATTGGTTATTGAAGCCCCTAAAGCTTCCCATTTCTAAGCCCAACATGCGTTTACCTTCCACAGCCCCACAAACCCTATAAAAGAACCCCTTTAAAGCATTTATCCTGAACCCCACACCCCAAACCCTATACCCTAGACCCTAACCCCAAACCCTAAACCCTAAACCCCAAACCCTAAACCCTAAACCCTAAACCCTCAACCCTAAACCCTAACCCTAAACCCCAAACCCAATATCATTCAGGCTTCTACACTCCCTACTGCACAAAACTGGCCCTGTAGGGCCCAGGCATGCAGACCTCGGTCAGCGTTGTAAAGATTCCGGGTGCCTGTGGTTTAGGGCTTACCACTATGGGCTATTAGAC
This sequence comes from Symbiodinium pilosum, assembly GCA_905231905.1. Lineage (NCBI taxonomy): Eukaryota > Dinophyceae > Suessiales > Symbiodiniaceae > Symbiodinium > Symbiodinium pilosum. Next base: position 10,612 of record CAJNIZ010001569.1, read on the forward strand.
CTTTAGGGTACCTTAATCTACCCTTAATAGGGTCCCTTCAATAGGGAATTTTAGGGTCTAATAGCCCATGGTGGTAGGGTTGTGGGTCGAGGGTTTGGGTTTTAGGGTCTAGAGTCTAGGGTTTAGGGTCCAGGGTGTGTGGGTTTGTTGGGCCTTTAAAGACTGATAGGACCTGTGAATTGCTCGAGTTGTATGTGAATTTTGGAGCTCGAAGTTCAATTTCATAGTTGCTTCGGCCACCCTCCGCGGCTCAAAGGCTCAGGTTCGACTTATATCGATGCAAAACCGCAGCAGGCATGTGATTAGTAGAAGGAGGAGGTAATGACCCAATGGGTACCTACTTTCTCAAACTGGGCGGGGGGGGGGGTTAGGAATGTAGGGTCCCTTTTCAGGAATGGATAGGGGTGATTTTGAGAAACTCCCACGTTCCCTTGATCTAGGACTTATCTCTGGGGTTGCGGATGGTTCATGTTGGATCTCATCATGCTCGCTCTTGAAGACCAAGCCAAACATCCGGAGCAACACGGTTTAGGGTTTGGGGTTTAGGGTTAAATACTTAAGGTGCCTCAAGCTGCCGCCCGCGACGTGGCTTGCAACAGCTTCTTGTAGTGCTCTACATTACCGCACTCAACAGACCCCAGCCCTGAGTTATGCCGAAATGAACACACACATGACGTATGTGGGCCTTAAATATCGGGAGCGGGTACAAGGGCTACTTGCGGACTCCATTCCTCTATTTGCCACTTACCCAAAAGCAAGATTCCTGAGATTGCTGACAGTTCTCCGAGTCTTAACGTTGCTGTGCTTTAGGGTTTAGGGATTTGGTTTTAGGGTTTAGGGTGTAGCTGGAGTTCCATGCCTCCTTCAGAAACTCAATGCCGATACTCATCTCGAGGCTACGGACAAAAAGTCTGTAGCAATATGAGCTATATATACGTAGTCTAAACTCCTAGTATCTCCCTTAATAAACCCTATACTAGGAAAGTCCCCTATGTAACCCCCTGCAAGGAGTTTAGACTGTAGCTCATATGTGCCTGATTGCTGGTAAGCTTAACTACAGTGTTTGTGAGGTGATTGCACTCTGGCCTTTCAAGAATTTCATAGCCGGTCCTTCGTAGGGTATGTAGGGGCTACAGCTAGCTGTGCATCGATGCACCCCATTCCGGAATACTAAACACCTGTTGTAGACACTGGAGCCTCCCGTAAAATTCGCATTTAAGTGTGTATAAAGAACAGCACAGGACAATGACTTCAAGAAAACCCTGGAACAAATCCTGGATACCTAAATGCCTAACCAGAAACCGTAAAAAATCTCAGAACCCTACGTAGACCCCAAACCCCATACACATTCATCCCCAGCCCCAAGAATTGAACCCCGAAGCCTAAGCCCCAAACTCTTTAACGGGGTTTAGGGTTTAGGGGTTCAGACCCTGAACCCGAAACCGTGCCTGTACAGAGGCAGCTGCAAAGGCCCACGAAAGCTCTGCTGCCAAGGGTGGGCTGAGGCGTCGGAGAGCACTAGCCTGAAGAGCTTGATTGATATGCAGGCTTCATCTGAGCCATAGTCTAAACTCCTAGTAGCTCGCTTAATAACCCATATTATCGGGTTAATTAGGGTTAAGGGTCTAGTCTCCTAGTATCCCCCTTACTAGCTCCCATAATAGTCCCCTATATGACCCTGCTTTAAGGAGTTCAGACTTTAGCTTATCTGGAACTATGGGGAAGCTACCATTCCCTGCAGGTGGCGTGGAGAATAAGCAGAGTCCCTTTAGAAGGGGTTATAGGGATATAGGTCCCCTTCAGTAGATCGATCATGGCTTTGGGTATATTATAATAAGACCCCCATGTACCCCACATTCTATCTACTTAAGGGGGACTATACATCTCAAGTAGAACCTGCTGTGTTATTTGGGGTTTAGGGTGTGGGGTTCAGGGGCAACAGCATTTAGAACGCTGGAGAACGAAAGAGAGCATGAACGGCACCTGGGCTTACATACGGTTCGGTTAGGTGTTGTCTTAGTTACATCCTACGGCAAGTATATGCGGGTCTTGATTAAAGGAGGCAAAAGCAGCACGCGTTAATCCCTCAATCCTAAACCCTAACCCTAAACCCTAATGCTAAACTCTAAACCCTAAACCCAACACCCGAAACCCTAAACCCTACGCCCTTAATCCAAGACCCTAAACTCAAAAACCATTCCTACAACACGGAACTGGGAATGGTGGCCTCCCTAAACCCTAAACCCTAAACCGCGGTTGTGGGATTGCGGCTCGGCTCTAACTTCCTCGCAGTTAGGGTGGTGCCGGGTTCCCCGGGGAGCCCGAGGAATTGTCCCTTCAACGCTCCTTTTAGGAAGCCCTACATGAGCAGGGTTCAGGGTTTAGGGATTAGGGATTATATAGGGTTTAGGGATTAGGATATGAGCCATAGTCTGCACTCCTTAAAGGGGATCAAGGGGAGATACTAGGGGTTTAGACCGTAGCTCAAATAATCTCTATGCAGCTTACCCGCTTGGCCCCCTGGAGTTCCCCAACACCAAACAACAAAGCCCCCAAAACAACAGCCATATCGTAAACTCAAAATCCATACACCCAATAAACCCAGACACTGAAATCTAAACACGTAGTGTTTTCCCGGTTTTCCTGCATTCCTAAACCTAACAAACCCTATTTGCTCCTATATAGTCCCCTTTAAGGGGGTTATAGGGGTTATATAAGGATTATAGGTCGTATTTTGGGGTGTTATATAAGGATAATGGAAAAGAAAATGGAAACTACTATTTAGGGTTTGGGGTTGGGTATATAGTCCCACTTAAGTAGATAGAATATGGCTTTGGGTATATTATACTAAGTTCCCCATATACCCCATATGCTATCTACTCAAAGAGGCCTATAACCCCTTAAAAGGGACCAAGCCGCATTTCGGTCACCCGGCTGATTCAGATGCAGGGCCAAGCTCTCGAAAAGCTGGGTCTGGGGCAGCTGCGCCGCTGCAAAGCCCTAGGCTGATCGGGGCCGATGGGGGTTTAGGGCTTAGGGTTTAGGGTTTAGGGATTAGGGTTTCGGGATACGGGGATACCAGGACATGTGAGCAATAGACTACAATCCTATTATCCCCCTTACTAACCCCTATAAAAGTCCCCTAGATAATCCCCTATAATCCCCTATATAACCCCCTTTCAGGAGTTTAGACAATGGGACACGTAGGCAAATCCGCCCTCCCAACTGCAGCCCTAAAGAGATGAGACCCGTGTGTCGGGGGGTCCATGTTCTGCTGCAGGACTGGAAGTTGTCCCTCAAACCAAAGCCCCATGACCGTAAAATCCCAACATTTAAGCCCTGAGCCCTAAACTGCAAGGGCTAAGAGGTTCGGCTTTGCTTTCAGGTTTAAGATGCAAAGATTACGTGAAGGTCCATGGGACTTCGCAAGTATCTAGACTCGGGCTTGGAGTGTATGGCTAAAGAGTGGAGGGCTTAGGGGTTCTAAGGGCTCTCGCAGGACTCATGGCTCTAGGGTGCTTTAGGGTTTAGGGACCTCAATTCCACGCAGCCTGGACCATCCTTAATACGAGTTCCGCGTAGTGGAACCTCTCAACTCACTTGGGTATCCTTGATTGAACTGAGGACTCGGCCCAGCAGAAAGAAGCTGCGTCGTGGGCGGTGAAGTCACTAAGCACCTACATCAGGGGGCTGGTAATGTAGAAGCCTGAAATGACGAAAATCGTCCATAACCTTGTAATTATTCTAAAATACTGCTTTGGAATCCTTCCTGTTCTAGTTGTGTCGGCTCTGGCAAGACTTCCGACTTTTTTGGGTTCAGGTTGATCTAGGGTTAAAACATTTTTGGGGTTGGGAGTTTGTGAAGGGTTAGGTCTCGGTGTTCAGGGGGGGTTAGGGATTGAGGGTTTAGACTTAGTCACTTTGCTTGTAACAGAGTCAGCTACACAGAGGGGAATCCGTCAGAGCCTTTGCTTAAGACCAAACTTCTCAGCAGACCATTAACATTTAGGTTTTCGGGTTTAGTCAGAAAGAGGAGGGAGGGTTTAAGGCTGTTACTGAAAGGAAACTCTTCGGGACAATTGGATTCCAAAGAGCACCTGCTCAATGTACAACGTGCGTTACATCTGATTGAGGCGGTTTAGGGATTAAAGCTAAGGGCTTTTGACTGCCTTCTTTTGGGCATTCAATAGCCCTTGATGTGTACACTCATGAGGGAGATGCCCTGCAATTCCTGGAGCAAGGTTTCATTCGGACACTCGCATCCCAACCCAGAACTCCAAATCTCACACCCTACGCCCTCAAGCCCCAACTTAAACCCAACCGTGTTAAACCCTCAAACCACACCTGACCCAAACCCCTGAACTAGGGTAGGTTTAGGGGGGCCTATAAAGCACTAATCTCTTTTATAAGGATTGTATAGGAATACAGGGTAACAACAATCAAACGTTATTTTGGAACCTAACCCTGTTAAACCATTTTACAAGCTGACCTTTGCTGCCAAGCAGGCTGACCTCCTCCGCGCGACGTGCCAGCAGCTGGTAGAGCCCAGGGTCGTGATGCCGCGCGCGGGCAAATGCCCAGGCCACTCCTGGGGAAGTCCATAAACTCTAGGGTTCAGGGTTCAGGGGGGATACAGGTTGTGTACTGACCTCGCCTATACACATATATATATATATGACTATGTTCCGATTTTTATCCAGCTGTTACAGAGTGGGGGTAGTACCCGAGATATAGGGCAGTTTCTTAAGACAACGCCTTTGTAGGGATTGCAAGGGGCTACCATGTTGAGTTGAAGGGCGCAGAGCTTTTGAGTCCAGACGCCGCCAGTTGGGGGCTTGCCTGCCAAGGTTAGGGGGCACTACCTTGTGCAAGTGGAGATTAACTCCCGGCACCTCAATACCTCTTGTGAACGAGTGGCCGTGCTAACAAGCCAACTGAATCTAAAGCCATCTTCCATGGAACGACTTCAGGAAGTTGTGTGGACACAACAAACGCCCTGTGCTGGACAACGGAGAACCCGTATACATGAGAAGGGCATGGTCCTTGCTGTAAGCCTTTCGGAGATTTTTTCAAAAGGAGGAATATGTACGGGGTTCCTCGGTACCCTCAGCATTCTCATCAGCCACCTAGGCCTGCAAATCATGCCGTCCAGAATGCACTAACAGAAAGGATGCACCTACCCCAAAGCCCTTAGCAAACCCTAAGCCTCAAGCACGTGAACCACGCATCCCACAATCTTTGCTATACCATAGCCATTCCAAACCATGCTCCACCACCCTCACCTCGAAGCGTAGCGTCCTCCAAACCAAGTGCCCAAACTTCAAAACTCCAAGACCCTAACCGCATAACCAACCGCATAACTTCTACAAGCCCTAAAGCCTAAACTCGCAGACCCGCGACTTCGGCTCCTGCTAGACTCCGCGGTGGCAATTCGTGCAGAACCATCCGGGTCTCCGCAGAGGCTTCCTCAAACACTGCGGGTGCAACCTGGCTCTTGCAAACGGTGTTTATATAGGGTTTATATACTTAGGGTTATGGGGATAATGGAAAAGAAAATGGCAACTACCATAATGGGTTATATAGGGTTTATATAGGGAATATACAGGGATAATGGAAAAGAACATGGAAGCTACTGTTTAGGGTTTAGGAGGGCTTTAGGCTTCCAGGCTTTCAGGCTTGGGTTGTGAGGCTTCAGGTTTCAGAGGGTGTTACGCTTTGTGCCTTTTCGTTCGTGAAAGGAAGTCAGGGGGTTGGGGCAAGTATTTCAACATCTTGGGCTTTAAGCAAGCCCTACTTCCCTAAACCCTAAACCCTAAACCCTAGAGGGCTAAGAGTTGAGAGACGAGTCTAGGGCTCCACGGCCCAGACTTCATTGCTTAGGGCTGAAAAAACGGAAACTGTCTTTTGGAGCACGCCTATAGGGCTTGTTGAGGCAACTGGAGCCCTAGGGTAATACACTATCTACAAATGTAGATGGAAGGAACAACGCTACTGATTATGCCCTGCGGACGTTCAAGTTCTGAAATAGGACGCACGTAGCCGCAGCCCACAAGATATTTTTCAGGGAAGCTCCTAAACCGTACGCCCGAAACCCTAAACCTCAACCCCTAAACCCTAGACGCTACCAAAGCATGTACCACGTAGATACTTAGAACCAGAGGGTGAGGCTTCTGCACCCTGGTTTGCGGACGCATCAGAGAGAGTTCAGGCAAGGCACCCATTCTGAGGTTTAGGATTTAGGGTGTAGGATCTACGGTTTAGGATTTAGGGTTTAGGATTTAGGCTCTAGGGTCCTCCCCGGAACAGCAGCCCTTGGATGCGGAGGCGACATTAAAGCCTTTGTAGAATAGTTAAGACGGACACCAAAAAGGTCGGATGGATCAAGCTAAAGTTTGAGGTGTACCTGGACCCCCAAAGTATGTAGAAGAATGGCCTGCTTCTAACCATGTGTTAAGGGCTTCGGGCCATGATGTCACCTACACTTGGGGTTTAGGTTGGGTACTTCGCCCACCCAGTGACAGTCTATAAAAGGGGCAATGCTAAGTAGGGGCTATATGTATATATATATACACCTATATCATACATAAATACACTTAATACAAACATTATCCAGCTGTTACTGAACGGGGGCAGTACCCAAGGTCTAGGTAACCCTCACCGTCTTGGGTTTTGGGCTCTTGGAGTCCATGAACGCGGAGGCCATGGTGCAGGGGAAATAGCCATGTTTAAGGTTTAGGGTTTAGGGTTTAGGGTTTACAAGGCTTATAGGGTCTTTTACGGTTTCTAGGGTTTAGGGCGCTAGGGAAATAAGGATTTTTACACAACATACCGTAATCTACACCCTGAACCCTTAGCCCTGAAGCCTAAACCGAAACCTTAAATAAATAAATATATATATATATATACATACATATATTTTTAGGTATATGTATATGTATATATATATATACATAGATATATATACATATATATATAATATGTATATGTATATACGAATCCGTGAGACCCCCGAACCTCAGGTGGCCTGGTCCGTGGCCGCAAAGGCCCAGCAGATCATGGACACATCCACGAAGCGGGCCCCTCGCAAGTTCCTAGCCGCTGGCTCAACCTTACGTACGCAGCAACGAACGCTGGCTCCGTGATTCGCAGGCTTCTGAAAATGGGGGCCCATAGGGACTTTGGGGATACAAAGGATTGAGGAGGAGGGACTATACATGAGCTACACCGGTACCTTGAGAACTGTATGAGGACCACCTTCAGAAATTCCCATACAAAGCCTGGCAGGCAAAAAAGAATAAGCACTTTTACAACCCACCAGTCGGGCCCACAAAATTCAGGCGTCCAGGCCACTGTTGTCTGAAAGTTCTGAACACAAATCTAGGACACCTTTGAGGGCTACAAGCACCAGCTTTACTAGCTGAATCAGGATGCAATATACCCTACATAATTAATGGCCTGGTTCTCTGGAACAAGCTAGAAGACTGGGTTGCTGTTAAGGAACTTAAATTAAGTTACCATAATGGGTATATATATAGTAAATAATAGGGTTTCCTCAATATAGTAGCTTAATTTAAGCTCCTTAACAGCAACCCAGAAGAGTGAGGATTTTAGGCATCCCGTAGAACATAGGAATGGCCAGTGTAAGCACCCCTCACATGAGTAGTGATGTTTTGGTGGTTGAACCTGGTAAAGTTATATTCCTTATAAAAAATGCTATACCCAAAAGGAGGATATAATCTTACTCTATAATGGCTACCGTGGTATCCCCAAATAAAATACTACTCACATGGGACTTATGGCTGAGAATGCCCCCCTGAACCGTGTAGAATCTCAATGTAACCTCTGCATGTTTGCAGGACCGTGCAAAAGACACTCAGAGTCAACTCCCCCCGCGTAAGGAAAACCCCGCACCCCTAATGAACCTGTTCCGAAAAGATCTGCGATGGTTCGATTTAACAAGGGGAGTGAAGAGCCTAAACCCTAAAGTGGGTTGATGTTGAGGAACTTCATTTAAGTTACTATATTAGTGAAACCATAATATTAAGTTACTATATTAGTGAAACCCTACTAACTGTTACTATATATACTCTAAACCCTAAACCCTAAACCGTGTGAATTTAAGTTCCATCAAGGTTCCATGGCTTGCCAGAAGCTTCTGGCCGGTGGCTCTTCCACGAAGCGCAGCTTGGCAAAGGCCCAACAGGCCTTCTCTCTTAGAAGATTGCCAAAGTTACAGTGCCTCTTGGGCCCCGCTGTATGATACGGCCCTAATACATAGAGGATACCCAATGAGGGACCAGAATTTTTACGATGGCCCAGTTATGGTTTAGGAATGTCGGAATGCAGCAGTTTGTTTTTGAGGACTTTTGGGGTGTGGGGTATATGCTTTGGGGATCTAGGGCTTGAGGGTTGAGGCATTTGCAGTTCGCGCATCTGAGCTTTGGGGTTGGGGCTCCAGGTTCTTGTTTCAGACTTTCAGGCGATCGATTTAGGGTTTAGGCTTTAGGTCTTAGGGTCTAGGTGTCGGAATCAGTTGGCTTCTGGATTCCAGGCTTGAACCTGTTTCTGCTCTCGATATGAGCTGGGATAATTCTGCGGCATATGCAAGTCCATGTGCGGGGGCTTACAAGAATCCAGTGTCCCTTTTGGGGACACACATAGATATTATGGTGGGGAATCTGAGGGGATGCTCTTTGAGAAGATCCAATAATGTAGCGGCCTGGTAAATCATACGCAAAGTAACATCATGTATCAACCCAAGAGCCCGAACTCAGGGAAGCCTGTTATTGGGGTTTAGGGTTACAGGGTTTATGCTTTGGGGTTTAGGGTTTAGGGTCAGGGGTCTGTAGCTTTGTCCAGGATTTCGCCGATCAGCCGCAGGGGCTCTCCCATAGGGGCCTGAATGATTGGGACAGTGCTTTGGGACGTATACTACCAAGACCCGAGAAGGACCATTGCCGAATACATTGGGAATAGTATTGCGCCGTTCAGACGTTAAACCCAAAACCCTGAATAGCATTCTGTACTGGTCAGCCTTCTACGCGACGCCTTCCATAAACTGGGGCCCTAACGTACATTCCAAGAAACTAGAATCCTTGATAAGTGTACGAACTACCGAAACGGGACTCGAAACACTGAACCCTGCATCTATCCCTCCCGTTTGGAAACCCTAAACGCACTATAGATCCACAGATATATATATATATATACACACATATATTCCCCTTCGCTGCCAATTTCGACCCTAAACCCTAGACCCTAAACCCCAAACCTAAGAGGTAAACCTTAAATGGAAACTTTGCAACCAGGCCTTCGCGACGTCTGTAGCGCCAAACTTCGAGGCTCGGCGGACGCTGGCAGAAGCCAAAGGTACCAACAACCTGGAAAGGTACAACAAATGAGCCATAGTCTAAACTCCTAGTATCCCCCTTAATAATGGAGAATCAAATGGAAACTGGGGTTATACAGGGGATTATAGTCTAAACTCCTAGTATCCCCCTTAATAACCCCTATAGCACTCCTCTATATAATCCCCGAGATATGCCCCTTTGAGGAGTTTAGACTAGAGCTCAAATGGTATGGGGTTAAAGGTCTAAGGTTTAGCCAAAATGGTATAGGGTAACCCGGACCCCTGATTAATAAACCCCCACCCCTTAATAGGGATTATCATAGGGATCCTAATATTTAGGCCCTCAAAAGAAGGGGGTTTATCAATCATGGGTCTACATTACAGGGTATAGGGTTTAGGGTAGAACAAAATGAGGGTCAAAAGGTTTTAACTAACTAGCAAACTGGGGTAGTGCCTACATTACTTCGGTTTAGGGCGCCATCACTGTTTAACGCTTCTTTCGTATGGTTAACATTACTTTGGTCTTCTTCTGCCTTGTGTTAGCATAGGTTGGACCACTAGAGTCCGAGGGTGTAGGAGGGTTTAGACGTGGTCATTTTGGCTTTGTTTCCCGTATAAGCTATCGTTCGGGGCGAGGTTGAGTGAGGCCGTGATACATTGCCCGGCCAGTAGAGAATGAAGGAACCGACTCAAGGGCGACTTTGGGGATTCCTCGGTGATTCAGTCCTTCATCTCCTGCTACCTAGGATGCAAGGAATGGCAAACCCAAAGCCCTAAACCCTCATCCCTCAACTTTGCCTTCATTTCCTGCTACCTAAGAGGCAAGGACTGGAAAACCGGAAGGAGGAGGATTCGGTGGGCTAAGAGTGGAGGTGAAAAGTTGCAAAGGTACACGTACATCAGGTGATTGATGTGGTTGGTCAGGTTGCACTGCGCCTTGGCAGGCCTTGGCGCGTAGATAAGGAGGGAGTCATAAATGCATAATATAGAGGCCAGCACGCAGTGCGGGATACTGTGCTATCCTCCTAAACGCACGTTGGGCTGCTTAGCGGGGGCCGAGTTTTCATTGAGAGGGCGGCCTTTTTTGCCTGAAAGCCAGGATGCTTTCTGTCCACGTTGCAGAAAGCGAAGCATCCCTAACGTTGCGGCGGAGCTATGATGGTGTGGGAAATTTCGGGACTTCCAGCTTCCCGGGCATGGCTGCAATTTCTTCCCCTATCATACTGCCCCCCAAACCCCTCTAGTCTTGCACACCCCTCCTTGTAATACCGTCATATGAAGATGGGAAGTTGAGGGAGTCTTTCACTCCAGGGCACAATAAGCATTGCATTATGGTCAAGCCCTAGGCCATGAATCCTAAGACCAAACCCTGAATTCTACGCCTTGAACCCTATTCCTAAGCCCGAAATCCTAAACCCTGGAATCCTGAACCCCAAGCCCAAACCTCAGAATTCTAGACCATCGACCCTGAACCCTGCATCCTAAACCTCGACCCTAAACCATTCCCTCAAACAGGATTGACGCAACCTGTCATCGCCGAAGACCAACTTGGCTGCCGCGTAAGCAGTCCTAGGCAATAGCTCAGGACTAAGGTGTAGGATCTTAGGGATTAGGATCTAAGGGTATAGGAGTTTAGCGTTTACGGATCTGAGTTTAGGAGCTCAATTGCGGTTGAACGTTTCGAGGAGGCTGAGGAGTTTAGGGTTCATGGATTTAGGGTTTAGGGGTTTAGGATGGTGCCAGGACGCCCTTCAATGCGAATCAACCTCAATTGCATGCTTTTGTGGCAAGACGTGAGATGGTCATCGCATGAGCGAAAGACATGAGCTGTAGTCTAAACTTCTTACAGGGGGTTATCCAGGGAAAGCAGCTACATTTCAAGACTGTTCAGTTGACATGTGCGGGCATTCAGTATACAATTCTCCAACAGCAGAGAAACAGGGAGCCATGGAAAGAGGGACAATGATCCGGGCTCCCGAGAATGCCGAGGGAAACAAAGGCGTAAATTCCACCTAGGGTTTCCATAGGGTTTAGGGTTTAGCTGGGGCACCAACTACTGCCCAGGTTCATCGACAGGCCTCGCGGCTCAAGGAACTCAGCACTGTCCAGTAAGCGCTCCTTTGATTCAGGAAATCTTCCAGCAAGGTTAGCAGGTGGGTGCCCACCCTAAACCCTAAACCCTGAAATAAGGCTGCTGTGGGGAGACTTGGAGGTATAAAAAGCTATATAAGGTTTATTTGATGGAAAATACCTACGTGAACTTCCTTGTGGTGGAGGTGTAGGGTTTACCTAAACCCTCCATGTAAGGAGGGTTCAAACCAGAATCCTAATTCCCAGCCCGTACCAAAGCCATAAAAAGCTATAGTCCCGCTTAAGTAGATAGAATATGGCTTTGGGTACATTTCAATAAGATCCTCATATATCCCATATTCTATCTACCTTAGGGGACTATACATAGTTGTTTCCATAAACGATGGGACTCCTTCTTATAAGTCCCAGATTCGAGGGTCCAGGTCGGGCCAAGGTTCTAGGGTTTAATCCAATCCCCTCCCCCTAATATTAACCCCCCCCACCCCCCCCCCTAATATTAAATACTCCCAATATATTACAACATACTACAAGTATTTAAGATATTTTTTTCGGGGGATGGGGTTTAATATTAGGGGGAGGGGATTAAGCTGCAGGGAAGGCTCCTTTTTGTGTTCCCAGGTCTGGGCGTTAACCTGGTGGCCTTACCATCTGAGCTTTAGACTAAACTGCTAGTATCGCCCTTAAGAACCGCTATAATATGTAATCCCCTATATGACCGCATTTAAGGAATTTGGACTACAGTCCATTTGACTGTCAATGGTTCTTTGGGAACTTAGGTTGGGGCGAAGACTTTAGGTTGAGGGCTGTAGATGACAATCAGCTTCGTCAAAGTCCAAGTATGGCAGCAGAGCCTTTTCTGGTATATGATTAGTGCCCAAAGTTAGGGTCTCATCTTAGTACCCCTAAATATACGGTGCCATCATACAATCTATAACCAATTTTGAGACCAACCCATATACTGCCACATGGTGGTTTCCCTAAAAGGGGACCCCAATGTGGATCTCAATATACTAAAGGTACCCGTAATTTCAAGACACCCCCATATACAGAATACTGAGAGTAAAAAGAAAAGCCGGGCAGTTCAACCGGAGACTCCCTAAAATTCGCCTAAGTCTCAACCTCACACCTTTTCCCAAACAAACCCTCAACCTGACTGAATTTAAACAACACAAGCTTCCACCAGATGCTAAGCCCCGCAACCCCCACACACACAGAAAAAACACGCTCGAAAAACAAAAAAAAAGTAAGCCAAGACTCCAAAAGGCCAGGCCATGCCAGATGCATGTCACAGCCCTCATCAAACTTGGCAGCAGTGGTAAAGGCTACCACCAAATTCCTCGGAGCTTCGAGATCTAGTTCCCAAAATTATGGGTACCTCTTTGGGAGTACCTATAATAGGGATTAACAATTTTTGGGGGGTCTATATTGGGGTCCGCCTATTTTGGGAAACTACCATGTCTTCGTCATGGTCATGAGGGAGGCTTGCGATCCAGCAGCCGGGGTGCTCGAGATGCAGATATGCTTCTCAGCCATAGCATGCCCACCATATACTTCATGATACCGTGGTAAAAAAAAAGGCCCTACAACCTGCTCATGTCTGTTGTTCAGAATCTCATGCAAATTTGCCAATCAACTGTCAAGCAACTTGAAAATGAAATATGCTTAGCCTCATGAGTTTTCTTCTTTTCACATGCTGCGGCATAACTGCACTCCCACTGCATGCTGCAACCAACTACGTAACCGAATACCAGCGCCTTTCAACAGGACACCATGCAAGCCCTGGCTTACATGCCAACGCTGCGGAAGGCATCCACAGAAGAAACTGAACCTTCTAAGCCCAAAGCCTGAGACCCATACAATACCCAAACATGTTAAAATCCAAACTGCGAACCTGCAGTTGCAGGACGCCCTTCCCACCGCAAAAGCAAAAAACACAAAATTGCTGCGAGCCACTCTTTGACCACTTGCATCCCTATCCTTAAGCAGGGCTCTACAACCCCTCTACATCTTTGAGGTGCCAGAGCCCCCTGCTTGGAGAAGCTGTCAAAGTCCTCAACCCCACTCTATAGACTCAGGACACTGGAGCCCCAAACCTAATCCTGAATCCAGAAAACATTCCACCAAGGCACCCGATGTCAAAGCGCGGGAGATGGGCCCCGACGAGCTGCATCAGTTCTTGGGGACTCGGGGCGTCGCGCAGCCGCCCATCCTGAATCTAAAAGCTTGACCGCAGGGGTTCAAGGTCTCAGGTGGATGTATAGGGATACTTGGCGGAATTAACTAACGTGCCAAAACAAAACAAAAATGGAAGTCTTGCAGCGAGGAATTGAGGCGGATCTCTTCCGGATCCGGAGGATGCACGTTAGAGATGCCACCCAGTGTGCCAAAGCTTGCGCAACCTGTTGGGGTATGCCTACAGCAAGGACCGCACTCATTCTGGGATAGGGGGAACGCTACTGTTGGCAAAGCTCAGGACTGTAGTACCACTCCGCATATACTCCGCTGAAGAAACTACTCGCGAAATCGCGAACCCCATAGAACTACTGCTCTGGGACTAGTATTGTGTGAGGGGAGACGGACTAGCAAACCCTGTGCTAGGTCCCTCTGGAAGTAAAAAAGAAAGGAGAGAGCCCATTTCCAGCAGGCTTTTTGAATAGAAACCATATATCACACAGAATCCCTAACCCAGAAAATCTCAAGAGGATGCCCGGATGAGACCTCAACAAGGCCCAAGCATCCAGCTCGCCAGCCTCGCGTGGACGGCGACCCCCGCCTGCAACCTTACCGGTGATTAAACTGGAAATCAAGGTCTGAGGGTTTACAGGTCAAGGGACATAGGGCTTCGGATAGTTTATTGTGTTGTTGTTGCTGTTGTTGTTGTTGTTGTGGTTGTTGTTGTTGCTCTGTACTCATGCATTCTAAAATGATTCAAAATGAGTAGCATCAGAGATTTTTCACACCGGGTAGTTCGCAATTCATGGTTCTTTGCCCTCATGAACAAGTCTCCCTCATGCCATGCGTCAAGTCTGCGCGAGAAACATCATGTTCTTGCACCGCGCACCGTGGTGGAATGCGTCAAAAGTACCGATGTACTCATGCAACCCCTTTGCACAATCTCTCTCCCAGCAATACAATACAAGCCTAATTCCAATAACTCCCTGTAATTCCTGCATTTTGGGCTATTTCTGTTGTCCCGAATACATATAAGAAACCCGAAGCCCTAGTCGCTTATCCCCTGAATTGCTATGCCCTCAACCCTGCACAGCCCCACGTATCCCAGTAACCCCCCTGTAAAGGAATCCAAATGTAACCCTTTCCTACACCTCAGCTGAATATCCTAAACCCTAAACCCTAAACCCTGTAAGCCCAGGGGCAGTATAGATGGGTGGGGCGCCTGACCCTCTGGAGCTCGGAAAAGCTCCCGGAGTGTAGAACGAGATCTTCGCCTCATCTTGGGGCATCAAGCCCCAAACCCTATAATCCCCCTTAAGTAGATAGAATATGGGGTATATTATTGGGGTTATGTGGGGATGATGGAAAATAAAAGGCAACTACTATAATGGGTTATATAGGGTTTAGGGTTTAGGGCCCCTTAAGTAGATAGAATATGGGGTATATGGGGATCTTCTTATAATATACCTAAAGCCATATTCTATCTACTTAACCCTTGTGACCTTTTTGGCTTAAAGATGCTTACCGGGAGGTTCTTTTCTGTAGGACTGGGGCTCCAGGGACATTGGCAAACTGGGCGTGCCCTTGGCATTTTTGACTCCACAAGGGAGAGTTTGAATACCAAACATTATTCCCGCAAGGGACAGTAACACAAATGGAGGGATACAGAAAACCAAGGCGCGGGGGTAGGGTTTAGGGTTTCAGGGTTGCAGGGTTTAGGGCGTAGGCGCCTGCAATTTTGGCTCCTATGCTAGAATGCAATTCAACACTGCACAACTGCCCCGTCCAAATATGAGTTCTCCAGAAGCAAGCTCCCAAGCAACCGCACCAAGAGGTCTCTGCTACACTAGTCCTTCTGATCCTCAAGTTCAGCCCCCAACAGGTGCATCCCCTTAATGGGAACTCTGATTTATAAACACCCTCCTCTGAAGGGCCTTAATATTGGGATCCGTTTTAGAATCCCTATTAAAGGGAGCGGGTTTATTAATCAGCGGTCTGGGCTAGGCTCTACGAAACCTTACTTCGCGTAGAGCGTGTGTAATATCAAGGCCTTAAGCGTCAGAACGTGGCTGAGAGCGATGCAAAGTTCAACGGGAATGAGACTTTTGGGTTCACTTAATACAGACTACAGTAAACACACTGAAATCATTTGGGCTTCTACAGCATGCTAAGCCCCTAAACCCTACACTCTAAACCTTAAACCCTAAACCCTAAATCCCTAAACTGTAGTATTCCTGCAGAGCGACAGGACCTGGCTTACCATTGGCCTGGCCGTTGCTGCCGTTCTCCTTAGCTGTTAATGATTACTAGTAAGTTTAGGGTTTAGGGTAGACCTGGAAATATGTAGAGCAATATATTACTAGTAATTACTGCTAGCCAGACCTGGAAGTATGTAGAATAACGATATGTTTGACTCTTTTTTGGGGGGGTCTTGAGGCATTATTTCATCTACGTTTAAGGTCCGTGTTTACACCGCTACTGCTACTATGGCTATTGCTACCACTCGTACCTGTGATATTTGCAAATATCACAGGGCTCAAAAAGTGGGACGAAGGAAGGTGGGGTATAGAAAATAAGCCCCCATATAGTAGAGTATGTACGAAGGATCCTTTAACCCACCTACCTTCATCCCACCTTTTGAGCCCGCTGAAAATAGTCCTATTCACCTCTGTGGTCATCACTAAATTTGGAATCTTGTTTCTTTGCAGATTCTGATTTCTATAAAGACCGCAACCGAGTTGCTCTACAAACCCTTGTTCATGTAACCTGGGAGCTTTCAGGGATATACGCCCTGCTTTTTAGGCTGTAAACAGCCGGTACTTTCAGAAACAAATAGAATTTCAGCAGCCGGTTTCATGAAATCGGACAAGGCCTCGTTACTGCACGGGCTCACCCAGACTCTGAAAGCACTTTCCAGGGCACCGCTTGTTTGCTGGGTATCCGCTTCAAAAAAAACCGTCCCAGGGAAAGACATACAGACGCTGCCTTTTCTTCTGAAGAAATGCTTCCCAATCACCGCTTCTTGAAGCTTCTAAGAAGCAACACAAAACACTAAATTACTAGACCTACAAATCCTTCCAAATTTGACCTTTCGACCGGTTTGGGCCCGTTAAGTAAGGCACAGTCTCTGCGCCGCCTCCGTTAGGGCCATGCGGCGTATGCATGCGAAAGACGCTCCTCAACTGTTGGACTCTCCCAGGCGTCAGGAGTCAGAACATAAGGTTCAATGTTGGCTTGCCACCAATGTATGGGTTGACAAATACTCTAAGGGATTTGGAACCCCAGTAGAAATTATAATTTCAGCTAAATATTAGGATTCTAGGTAACAGAAATTAAAAATATTTTCAGGAACCTTGTAGAATATCCCTTTCTGCCGGGCTCGGACATCCAGAATTGTTACTGAAAGATCAGTGATGAAAGCTGCGGACAGATAGGATGTCAGGGTGAATTAAAAAAATCCGGGAGCACCCAGCCTGCCAGAATCAACAACTTCTTCATAATTCCCAACTAGTAATTACATAGATCCCTTCATCACTCATCCACTACTACCCTCTGATTACCTTTACAGCGCTGCTACTCCTACTACTCCCAGCTTACAGTCCCGCTCCTTGATGACTCAAGTCCCGAGGAGATTTGTTATTCCGACTCCTCGAAGATGCCCTTGTCTTACGGTAAGTGTCCATTTTCTTTTCCATGTTCCCTATATAGTTTAACCCCAATAACATATATATATATATAGATAGATAGATAGATAGTACTTTCCATTTTGTTTTCCACTATCCCCCCAACTTTAGGATTTAGAGTTAAGATGCGTTGAGGCTTCAAGCAGGGCCTGAAAGGCTTATTATGGGACTTTGCAAATCTAAACCTCTTGGTAGTAAAAATTGGTGTTGAGGGGCTAGGACCGATGCCGCCAGTGTTGAAAACACAAGTTACAGCTGGGGGCCAAGATCCAAAGAGAAAACGCACCAACCACGTCTGCACACAAATTGGGCGTAGGGCAGGCTCCTATTCAACAACCTCATCGGGACGCTTGCTTCCATGCTACAAATTTGCTTTTGAAATTAGACCCCAACCTTCAACACGAAAACCAACATGTATGTGTAAACATTAAGCCAGGAAGTCTAAGCCTTTCAACCTTTGATCTCTAGACCCTCAACCCTAGACTCTGAGTCCTACTGTATCTCCCTCGATACAGCCTCATATATAGATCTATATATATATATATATGTATCCCTATATTATCTCAGCAACAGACCCCAACAGCGATGGAAGAGCACCGCGTTTTTTTTCCGTCGTTAGCTACGCCTTACGAACCGTTCGTGAGAGGTTTCTTGTTTAGAT
>CAJNIZ010001570.1:0-22899 GCA_905231905.1 Symbiodinium pilosum
TTGAACCAAGCCCTCAATGCTGAAGCCTGAATGCCCTGACCCCCAAGCGCTACTGATCCCAAAGCACTACCTGGAGATCCTAGTTGACTATAATTATGGTACTCAGTTGTAGGAATTTAGTATAAAGTTGATATGAATTATAGTGAACTGGATCTCAAGGTAGAGGTTTAGGATTCAGGGTTTGCCGTTTAGGGTTTTGGGTTTGGGGTGTACGGTCCAGGTCTTAGGACTAGGATCTAGGGTTGAGGGTGAGGGAGCAATCCTGCAGCTTACCCGCTGGGACACTTCTTACAGCTGCCTGGCCTTTAAGGTATTTATGCTGAATACTGGCCCTTGTCGACCATGTTAAAGGGCTTTGGGGCCATACTTTCATTTACTTTGGGTGCAGATGAGGCTCCAAAGCGTACATACGTTGGGCCAGAAAGCACAGAAATTATACCTGGTTTGGGTTATGTGGAACCCGAGGGCACGAGTTCGGGTGTAAGGCTTAGGGTTCAAGATTTCAGGTGCAAAGACTATGGCTTTTTGTTTAGGGTGTACGGTATCAGGGCTTCTTGAATACGCGCGTATTGGGCCCTGCTGTTAGATCGGGGTGAGGATGGCCTTAAGTTGTCTATCGCTGTCCTTAGATGCTAGTTTGCAGTGCCTAAACCCTAAACCTCAAGCCCGGGGCCCTAAACCTTAAACCCTAAACCCTGTCCATTTTGGGGCAACAGGTCTTCCAGGTACTGACAACGTGAAGATTTCCCTGCTGAAGTCACCCGCGTCCCAGATTCTAGGGATGTCCTGAAGACAACACGATTTAGGGTCTAGGGTTTAGGGATGAAGGATTCGGGTTTAGGGTTAACTCACAAAGTATAGAGCCAAGGTATATGACTTCAACGAAGGGACACTGACAAAGGGACCGAACACTCAACTGGAGCCTAAATGTCTTCTAGTTACGAGGGCCTTCCTCTTCATGATGCCCAGTCTTCATGCCAGGAACTGCACCTGACTCTTTGACCAGCCTAGGACATCCATAAGATCCGAAGTAAGTCCTGTTTTTGCTGAACTTTACTTCCTCACAAATCTAGAATCCCTGAGCCCTAAACCCTAAGCCGAATCCAAGACTCCTCAACCGTATATATATATATATCTATACATATGTGTATACCCTGTAATCCTTTATAACCCCATTATAGTAGTTTCCATTTTCTTTTCCATTATCCCTGTAACCATATGCAGGCCCCTTCCCTGGATACACCTGGGAGCGCTATCGAAGAATCCAGCGACGCTCGAAGTGCTTGGTGAATAAATGAAGAGCTTAATGCTCGGCATTTTGGCGTATGTTTGGAGGTCGGATTGCGGTAGGGTTTAGGGTTTATGGGGTTTAGGCGACGTCTACCTGGCATTCTCAACCTACTTGTGGTCGGGGCTTCTCTCTCTACAAGGTTATTTCGGGGACTATCTGTAGGGTAATTACTTCTGCTGCAAGTAGTTGCTAAGACCCATTGACCTCCACGTATAGGGCTGGCTATTCTCGGGCTTCAGTTTTTTTTTTTTTTGCATTTAGGGTTTCTGGCTCGTGTAAGGGCTTGGTATTAGGAATTGTAGCATGGCGGAATGGGGAAGTACATGATTACCGGTTACTGACCCTGGCGCCCCAGTTTGGAAAGCTCCCCTGGGTGAGTGATGCCCTCACTTGTTAGCAGTTCTACAGCGGGTTTTCATGAAACATATCCTGTTTATGCACTTTTTTGCAGGCTGTTGCGAATGTAGACCTTTATAGATTTCTGAAGGGTACACCGAGACTCCATACGTGCAACATTCGGGGACTGCTAGTGCTCAGCCCAAATTCTAGGTTTATTTAGACCTTCAGTTTCAAATCTCGACCCTTACCTGGCATCCACCTGACATCCTAAACTCTAAAATCTAAGGCCTAAGCCTTCACTCTAACCTCGAAACCCCACACCTTGAACCCTAAGCACGAGACTCCGTCGCAATGACCCAGGCCATGTTGTCACACCATGTGACATCTGCTGCGATCCACGGTGTCGCTACTGTCCGATGGCATGCTGTTTAAGCCGCTCGCCTCAACTTACGGCTGCTTTGAGGTGCAATGGGGGAGTGGATATGGGGCTTTCCCAAAATTAGGGTTACCATTCTGGGGGCCCCTATACTATATAGTATTTTGGGGTCTATATTGGGGTACCCTAATTTTAGGGAAACTACCATATGCTGTAGGAGGAAGTGTGGAGCGGAGAAGAAAATTGGAAGTAAAAGAGTGTTTAGGGTGTATGGTGCTAAGGGGGGGAGTAGGGTGAATGTAGGGACGATTTTGGGCGTCTCGTATCTCCCTTAAGCATCAGCAAGTCAATAACGTATCTTCTAACATTTCATCAAGCAGTTTATGTTTGCACCCTTAGGTACCCTTGTTTTTGGGGTCCCTGGTCCCTAAACCCTAAACCTTAAACCCCGCCTATATTCCATGGCCAAGGATCCAAAGCATACAGGAGGGTAAAAGGAAAACTCCTTGCATCCTGACTCAGCACCCAGGCTTTCGGGTGCCGGTTTCAGGGCTCTGGAGCTAAATCAACTCTAAATCGTCTCAGCTCAAAATCTTAAGGGATTCAATGAATAAGCGCTTATCTCACATCCACATCTGCGAAGCTCCTTCAACGACATAATTGTGCTTGCAGCTCTACTTCGGCTTGGGGCAACCAACATGACCGTAAGGATTGAGGGCTGCTGCCGACGGGATGTAGGAGGCCACTAATAAAGACCTGCCTGTCTAATAATGATGAAAATTCCCCCAAATATGAAACGGTACCTGGGGGGATGATTTGGGTGATGGGCGGGGCTGGTTATTTCAGATATTGAGCCGGCAGACGGGTCGGGGACGGATGAGGAGGTCCCGGGTGCCCCGATACCCCTTGATTCGGGAACATGCCTCAACTAATGGGGATCCCATGTAGTGCTATACAGGGTTTAGGATTTAGGGTTTAGGGTCTAGGGCTGAACAGATGGGGATCCTATATAGTGGAGGTACATCGTGCTATGGGCGATAGAAAAATGATGATGAGGAGGATGACCATTTGGACGATGATGATGCTGCTGCTTCTGATGATGGTGATGATGATGCCCTAAACCCTAAACCCTAAATGAGGCCATGCCTGCTTCCGTAAGCCCGAAACCCGAAACCATGGTCCCCAAGCTGGAAACCCCAATTCTCAAGCACTTAGCCCCCAAAGCCCGAATGGTGGTTCCACAAACAGGGGACCCCAAAATAGACCGCAAAATACTTATTGTAGGAACCCCTGAACAACTCTCGGAGACACATCCAATGCCTTGCTCTTCCAAACCTGCAAAACGCCAAGACTGAGGATGTTCGGCGTTGAAGCTTCATGCCAGACATGCTAGACTTACTACTTACTAACTGGACCTCAACTTGACATAAGCAAGTAAAAGAATAACCCAACCCACATAACTTGTCAAACATGTGATCATTCTACACTTTTGGGGTCCACATAGAGCCATTTCCCAGGTCTCCTTCTTTTTTCAAATTTTCAGCTGGTGCTCTATCGAGTCGCTGTGAGGCGCAGCTGAAGGGTGCTGAAGTAAGGAAACCTGGTTAAGGGCTTGAGGTTTAGGGTTTGGGGTTTAGGGTTCATGGGCTTAGGGTTTAGCGTCTAGGGCTAATCATGGGTTCCCCTACTAGCCCCCCCCATACTACCCCCCCAAGGTTCCCCTTAATGAGCCTTCATTTGGCCTAATTACCCTAAAAGGAGTCCTTCAGGAATCCTGTGTACACCCCAAACTCCCCCTGCATAATCAATCTTCCAAAAAGGCCCTACGCATTCTCACTTGTTCACCAAGACCCTAAACCCCAAACCTTATACCCTAAGCCCTAAACCTCAAGCCCCAAACCCAAAACTCAAAATGTCAACTCTGACTGTCCACCATCCACATTCCTCTGCCCAATCCCTAAACCCATGGTACATGGAACTTAAAGGTTTCCCCTATTACACCCCTCTATACTACCCCCCCAAGCCTCTACTCGTGATTGTATGCATGGTCAGGTAGGGTTTGTAATATATAGTTTGGGTGAATGCATGTGATTTGGTGGGAACATTGGTAAGCAGACTACAGAAGGGGTGTTTCTTGGCCCTCTCATAGTTCCTGTCGTCGACGCCTGCAAGAAGAAAAATCAAGCTTTCAAGGGGCCTTGTAAATACTATGTTTATTGCGCAAGCCCTACATGGGGTTCACAGTTTGCCTCAGTTCTGAGAGCACCTAAAGTTTTGAAGTTCCGTGCGCGGGGTCTAGAGATGTTTGTTGTATGCTTCAATGTTCATAGTTCAGAATCTCCATGGGAACAGGACGTAGGTACTGCAATTCACTCCAAGTACAAATCCTACGCCCTACACCTGAATTTCAACCCTAAACCCTGGACTATCCACCTTTTCAGCGTCAAGTCATGCCCTAAACCCTATATTTTTATGGTATCTATCCCAAAAAATGTGGATTCCGTAGGCTTTAGACTCTAAACCCTAAACCCCAAACCCTGTAAACCAATCTTACACCCTTCAGGTGCGGTCCCACACAGCAGGACTTTGAGTGGGGGAAGGCACGGTTCTCAGTTTGTTGACCTTTCAGTGTAGTACCAGGGGTGTTGAGAAAGGCTTTTTTGCCCTTTTAAGCGTCCTAAGTTTGTTATAAGATATAAGCTATCGGAATCCTGGGCACTATTTTGGGTTCCAGCACTTATCCTGACGTCAAAGCCCGTGAGGTAGCTGCAGCTTCAGGTTCTCGTGCTGAACTTTAGGAGTCAGGGTTGAGGGTTTATGCCTATTCTGCACCATATACCCTAAACCCTTAGTCCAAAAGATTATTCTCCAGATGCAAAACGGACAGCACCAGTGATGCCTGTACAGCAGTTGCGATGGAGAGAGCTGCAACAGTCTTTCACCCTAACCCCCAACTCTCGTGAAAGGTTTTACGACTTGGGAAACAGGGACTTAGGGCTTATAGGGTTGGGAATCTGTCAGTAGTCTAAAACAACAAAGCAAGGAACACCAATATGGTTGGGCGTACAACTTTGGGAATTTCTCAGCCGGGCTTTAGAGTTTGCAAGAGGGGCAGTCAGGGTGAGGAATCTGAAGGACTGGCTTCGGACGCAGCGGAGGTGTTTAAAGCCAGTAGTGACTCAGTTGGTGTTCAACTAGCTCATGAGCTTTTGTGATTTTAGTGCATGCCCTCCATACCCTTCATTACAGTATTACCTTCCTCCACCCCTCCACACTAATATATTACCCTTTGGAGATAGCCTGCGTATTGACACAAGAAGCTTTCAGCTAAAGTGGAATATTAGTGTTGGGGCAGAAAGTGGGTGAGGGGAAGGACGCCATTGAAATTCAAAGGGGTGGTATGAAATATTTTCCTTCAAGCTCCATCCTTCAAATCTTCAGCACACTTCAGCGCTATGCTAACAGTTTTCAGCTTCTGGGTCAGAAGTCAAGAAGGTCCGGCTAGCACACAGTAAGGCGCTGTAGGTTGTACAGTGCTAGCCTACCAGTGAAGGTTCAAGAGAAATGTGTTGAATTTCGGTTGCAGGGCCTCAAGCTAAATTCTGTGCCCTCATCCGTGTATGAGGTGCATGCAGACTCCATAGGATCCGAAATGTGAATTCTGCCATTTAGGCACTGGCTGTCATACCAACTGAACCCAAAACCCTATCCCTAAATTCAAAACTCTAAGTCTCTAAGAGTATGCCATTTGTGGACCCCAAAGCCTTTCCACACATTTGATGACAGCGCCAGGTGATTCCAGGCAGAACCCGATCCTATGTCGAGGATTCTGAGGACTTCATGTGGTACAGTATTGACGCTTGACCTGGCTGGGGTATGGTTTAGGGTTCAAGGTTCAGGGTTAGGGCTTAGAGCTTGGAAGCGTGATGTTGGGTCGTGCAAGTGGGTAGTTTTGGGCTCCTACTGCAGGATGGATCCCAGTTTCACTTTCCTTCATGTGGAAGCTTCTTGCAAAGGCCCACATACATGACTCCTTGACTCCGCAAGCAGACGCGAACAGTCTTGGCTGTTTCCAGATACTTACCTCGAACCGCGCAAAGATTGCTACCCGGAGCATCTACGAAAGTTTGATTCCTGAAGCCTATGAGCCCTAAGCTTTGAACCCTCCGTCTATATGTCGTTCTGCACAAAAGTCCTTCAAAGGGTTCGTTACTCAAAGCTCAGTGGCCAATACCAATCTCCTAAACCTTTTCAGGTTTTGTTTGTTGGCGAACCCTTTGAGGCCAAGCAGGTTTAGGGTTTAGTGCCTCGCGAGGCACAGAAGCGATGCTCCCCCATAAAGGGAGTCCGAGGGGAATAGACCTCGCTATTCAGAAGAGGAAGCTATATGCGTGTTTCCCACAGTAAGGATTATCATATTTGGGGGTCTTATATTGGGGCCTCTTATTTTTGGAAACTACCGTAGTTGAATAGATTTAGAAAGGCTGGCTTTTGTTGCAATCTTTTGGTCCCGGAACCCGGATCCATAAACAGGGAATCCGGGAAACCAACATGAAAATGCCCAAAGCCCATAAACCAAAATGCTTACCCCAAACTCTGAAACCTGCACCCAAAGCCATGTAGACCTAAGGAGGTGGAAGATGAGAATGCCTCCAAAGTGGGGCGCTGGTGGGTGGTTGACAGCGCTGTTGGCCTCTACTATCACCTCCTGTACCAGGATCCACATGTAACTCCTAGCTCATTTTCTTGAGTTTGGCCTGGGCCCCCTATAAGAGCACGGGCAGCGCTCCTCAACGATCTGGGGTTCCGTTGGCTTGAGGTTTCGAGTTTCAGATTTACTTGCAGGTGCTGAGATGGGAGTGGGGGAGTGAACGTAGGTGTATGATTCTAGCTTGTAGGAGGTTGCATAGGGCCTGTTGCGGGCATCTATGCCCCAACTCTCACTCAAGCGCCAGCAAGGTTTGCGAAGCCTGAAACCCCAAACCCTACTAATGTGGGTCAAAGGCAAAAAGAGTGCAAGTGCCTGCAGGGGTGGCAAAGGGTTGTTGATGGCGATGCACATTGGCAACACGTGGTTTATGATGTAGGCATGGAAGAACTGCTCTGTCTCACGCACCCAGTTTTTGATTTCCCCAAAATAGAGTAGATCCTCGGCCTAGAGATCTCTTTGTGATGCCAGTTCAACAAGCTCGTCCCAGCTTGCTGGCATCATTCTCCATTAGGACTTTCAGAAAGGTACCGAACGAACTTGAAGCAGAGGGCTAGGATAGTCATTATCTTAAGGTTTGGAGTAAGAATGCAAAGATTAAGTGCTTGGTGTTCGAATAATAGCAATTACGCTAAAGGTTTTGGGCAAGTATATGAAAATTGGATACTGGGACCCTTGGTAAATTACAAGCTTCCAATGTTGCTGACAGGACCTCCGTAGTCCCGGGCAACCCATGGCTGTGGAGGCTCTTTTTTTCAAATGAGCTTTGGGGAGTGTGGGGGTCAGGGCTTATGCGTTTGAATTGAGACCTGCACCCAGATTTCCGGGAGGATCTGAAAAGTAAAGACTCCGGAACATTGAACCCTGTACTACTACTGGGCAATTTCTAGGAATCTTGAAGGGCTCTACTTGCAGGTTCCTCCCGCGCAGGGTCTACACAAGCTTTACATTGGGTTTTGCACAAACACGTGGCCCCAAACATAGACCCCAACTGCAATCCGCTCCAAACCCTCAGCCCTCAACTCGGAAGGATAATAGGAATAATAATGCGAATAATACTAGCATTAGTAATAGTAAAAATAATAGGATAATGGAAAAGAAAATGGAAACTGCTATAATGGGTTATATAGGGGTTTTATAGGGTTATATGGGTGGTTGTCAAAATTAGGGTCCCTTTTAATAATAGGAATAGCAATAGTAGTAATGTGAGAGGCCTGGTGGCATTCCTGGCATTACTACTGGTTCTTTGATGATCACGTCGAATTGCGGATGTGCTCAGGCGCTTCTGGTTGCCTCGCTTCTTATAGGGTTGAGGTTTTCGGGTCAATCATAGCTTTTGATAGGATGTGTGTAGGCTGCTAAGTCGTAAGGACGTTCCATTGTGAGCCTTGAGGTTTGGAGGGTTCTTTCATCTGTTCTGACTCTTAGGAGAGTTCTTTCAAGGATTCATCGGTATTGACCCTTAGGCGAGAAATTTGTGCAGGGTTTCTAAGTTCTGTTCGTCAAAGTTGAGCTTCATGCGCAGGAGGGTTGTTTTGCTAATGCCAGCCTTCAACACATGCGGCTTTTGACAGTCATATGATTTGTAAGAGGCTCTGTATTTCAGGGGTCAGAGGAAAGCTTAGGCTTTAAGATTTAGTCCCCCGTAGCCTCCCGATATAGCACAGAACCCTAAACCCCAAAACCTGACAAACCGCAAGCTAGGGATGCTACTGTTAAAACACATCCTTGCTTGGTGGGGCATGTTGCAGCCAACCCAGTCCAGAGGTTCTAAAAGCCTTGTATGGTAGTTTCCCGAAATAGAAGGACCCACCCTAAACCCTAAACCCTAAACCCCAATATAAACCACACACCGCCATGATCTTTATTATTGGGATCCCCAAGTTTAGGAACCCCCCCCCCATATTTCTGTCCCTGAACCTTCAACCCTCGACCCACATGTATATATATATATATGTATATCCATATACCCAAACCCTTCACCCTGTATCCCCTTCGAATTGCTTTCTCTTATCCAAAAGCCGCTAAAGCTCCAACTCATACTCTTGGCCCCGGGAACTTCCTCGTTTTCAAGTGGGGTTCCGAAGCAGACCGACCCCAATTAGGGGACTCAGAGCCCTTCTTTGTATATTCTACTTACTGGGTCCCCTGAGCCTCTAAGTACTCTTCAGAAACCTTTGTAGACCATGACATATCATTTCAGAATTGGGGGAATATGCCCCCGCAAATCCTAAACGCTGAGCCCAAAACCCGTCCGTGAGTCATGAGTTCCCTTATCACCCCCCTGTACTGCCCCCAGGTGGCCCCTTTGGTTGGCAACGTAATGACACCAAAATATTTTCAGGGAAAGGGGGAGGGCAAATGGGATAGTACAGGCGGGCCGGTAAGGGGCCCTTGACCCCAAGTCCTGAACCCTCAACCCTAAACCCAAGATCTAAACCATGAAGGCTAGCTTAAAGCAACAACTCAAGCCCCAACCCTGGACCACCATCGTCCCTGTTAAGTAGATAGAATATGGGGCATATGGGGATCTTTCCGTAATATTGGGCAGTTCCATAGTCTATCTACATAAGGGGGACCACGAATCCCAAACCCTGTGAGTAGTATCCTATTTGGGGATACTATGGTACCCAATATAGAGTAAGATAATATCCTCCTCTTGGGGTATAGTATTGTATATAAGGAATATTATCTTACTAGGTTCAACCACCAAAAAAACCTTTCCCCTGTGAGGTAGCAGGGAGCGATTCTTTGCCGACATCAGTTACGACTACCTCGACTATCACTATGTTGTTAACGTCAAGGACACGGGGCGTGATTAGGGGCCCAAGACACGGCATGGCGGCATGGACCTAAATATCTTACAGCCGCGCGGTCTAGGGTTTAAGGTATCAGGCGTCCTATAAGGCGAATTCTAGATTCCTAAACAGTTAAACCCTCGATCCTAAACTTAGAATACACCCAAACTCTACAGAATCTTAAATGAGACCCTGTATCCCCAACCCAGCCCCTCTGAAACAGAGGGCTTCAAATCTAGAACCTCGAAACAAGGCTGCCTCAAACCTAAACCCCTACTTGAAGGCTCGGGTGACTTAGTAAGTAGATTCTGGTTTGGGTCATTTGATGTCCACCACGGGGGGTCGGCCTGCTTACAACCCTCTGCTATCACCTCCTTACTAAGCCATCAAAAGCCTTAGCCTTTTAAGCTTTAAGTAAGCCTTATGTTTAGACTGACTGTGCACAAACCGGTAAAACTTACACGGTTTAGGGTGTGCATACGGCACAGGGTGTTCACAAACCGGTGAGTATTGGGACGTGTATTATTCTGACAGAATCCGAAATTTGAATAGCCTTCTACTAACCTAGGGAACCCACCCGTAACCCTAAAACCTACACCCTGAGCCCCAAGTCCGCAGTAGGCCAATTTGGGAGCATCCCCTATATGGAGGTTTCCATACACATGGGGTCCCAGTGTTCACACCAAATCACCACGATCCTTATTAGGAACCCACCCAAAAGGGCCCTGATTTCTTTAAACCTTAAACTCGATGCTTTCCTCTATATCCCTAAATAGACCCTCTATAAATCTTATAAACATCTTGAAAGCACCTTTTGAGGGGCAGTCCCCATATACGTCTTCCAAGTCGCGTTCAGGTCCAGGCGGCATAGCAAACTCCCGTGTTTTGTTATACGAGACTTCTAAGTTGCCCCGATGGACGGTTCAGGGCTCAGAGTGTTGGCTGTTCAGAATTAGCTAGGTGTTTAGGGTTTAGGGGAGAAGAAAACTATGACGCAACTATTGGACTCAGAATTGCATGTTCTCAACCTGGTCGTAGGGAGACCAGCATAAATTCGGATTTCAGCCCGTCAATGAATCCCTTAACGGGTCCCTAAACCCTAAACCCTATGTAACCCCTATATAGCCCCTTTAAAGGGGCCCTGTTCCGCATCGTGTGCTCAAAAGCCCTTGACCGTCAGGACTCTGCTGGCAAGCTTCTTGCGACAACCAGCAAAAAGAAGGCCTGGCGGTTCTTGGCAGAACCCTACCCTAAGGGCCCAAAACTTTGGAAGTATGGGGTGTAGGGTTCCCAAATGCCCGAAGTATTTGGTGCTTACATATTGTACTTTCAGGGGTATTCTTAGTTCCAGTTCGATGTTGAAGTAGACCTCGTCACACCCACTTGATTTGAGTGCCTTTTCTTGACTTTGATCGTTGCGGCTTCGAGCTCTACCTGAACCCCAAAGAGCCCTAAACCCTATACCCTATACGCTGAACAACTTGTAGACTAGTAGCCTATTTGGCTCTCTCTTTGGGCTTTGGGCTTTAAGTCCTACTCTTGAGGGCCAGGTCGTTCCAGGTAAGTTTTAGTGGGCTGGCTCGGTAGTTTTGGGAGTGGGGAACCCAGAGCAGAAGAGGTTCAAACAGAGGATTGTTTGGAGTTATAGTCCCCCTTAAGTAGATAGAATATGGCTTTGGGTATATTATAATAAGATCCTCATATACCCCATATTCTATCTACTTAAGGGTGACTATACAGATTTGGGGCTTAGGGTGCAGGTTTAGGGCAAGACTGGTCGTTGCCATTGTAATCCACTCTATTATAACATACCGCCAAACCTAAGACCTAAACCCTAAATTCTCACCCTGAACAGTAAAAAAAGGTCCTGACGCTGAAGCTTCTTTATCCGTGGTGGAAGAAAGAACCACGGAAAGCAAGCTATGGACCCTTAGACCAGGCAGGCCCCTAGCCTCCTTTTGAACCAGGATGTACCGGGTTTAGGGTTTACTTACTGGTAGTTAGTAGAGATTAAGGCTATAAAATCCCAATATAGCCCCCATACAAGGATTTCTCTCATTCAATACTACTTCCCAGTAAGTCTAGGGCTTCAATAAACTGCTCATATCCCGGTTTGAAACCAATTGCTAAGTTCCCCTGAGCTTCCAGGCAAATCTCAATGAGAATAGGAGGTCCGTTTGATGTATCCCATACCATGCAAGGCATTTTGGGCCATAACTTTCATATGAGCTATACTCTAACTCCTTAAATAAAGGGATTATATAGGACTACTATAGGGCTCATGCAGGGGGATACTAGGCGTTTAGAGCCTAAATCCTAAACCCTAAACCCCAGGGTTGGGGTTTAGGCAAGTGTTCATATTTGAAAGTATATGACTCGACTGAGTTCCCTGGCCCCCCTGGGACAAGCCACGAGTTTCTGTGCAGAATCCTTCCATACTCCCTGCATGAGCTATAGTCTAGACTCCTTAAAGGGGGTTATATAGGGATTATATTGAGGGTATTATAGCGGTTATTAAGGGGGATGCTAAGAGACTGTAGCTCATGCTGACAGTGGCGTTGAACAATAATGCTAAATCCTGCTGACTAAGCACCAAACCCTCGAACTTGAACCTCAACTCAGAAGCCCTAAACATAATCCCCAAATACAACCATAAGCCCTAGACCCTAAACCCTAAACCCTGAACCCTAAACCCTAAACCCTAAACCCTAAGCCCTGTCAAGACTCATCAGGGTATGGACTGGCGCGCTACGGTGGTTACCCCTAGTGGCTTGGACTATTGAGGGTTTAGGGTTTAGGGGGGTTTGGGGTTCACAGATGCAGGTTAATTGTCCTTTTACGGTTCTATAGGCTCTTTAGGATGAAGCAGAGGTACGTATGGAATATGGGGTTTAGGGTTTGAGGTTTAGGGTTTAGGTTTGAGGTTTTGTTGGTGGTTTGGGATTTTCTGGCTTAGCTGTCTGGAGTTAGGGCTTAGGGCTTCCACTAGTTCAAATGCGTCCTCTTTGTGTGACCCTGCATCAGGACTCAAAGCAGTTCTCACCTCAGTAAAGCACTCATCTGCTTGAAAATGATTTTGGAGCAATCAGGCAATTGCAGCGCATTAGTTCGTTGTCTCAGGCGGCGTTCTGTTGGCGACGGTTCAGCGAGATCGAACCATGAGCCACTGTCCCAGGATTTGAGGCTTCCGGTTTGGAGTACCCCATCATAGTAGTTTCCATTTTGTTTTTCCGTTATTCCTATATAACCCCTATATAGCCCTGTACAACCCCTATATATCGCTTCAAAGGGACCTAGTTTAGCTGGATTCCTGGAAGCATTTATGTCTATGGAGGGGCAAGTTCCTCCGAAAACAAGGGGGGGCTGTGGCCCATGAAATTTAGGGTTTAGTGTTTAGGGCCTGGGGTATGGGGTTTAAAGCTTCGGGATGTAGGGTTTCAGCATTATGGCTGTTGCTGTTTGGTTTTAGGGCTACTATTTTACGGTGAGGGTGTAGGCTTCAGGGGCGCAAGTTCACACATGGTTTCAGGCAGATGTACGGATTTAGAGCATCATTCGTCTTGTCAACCCTCTGCACCTCTTTCGAAGAAGACGGTCGATGGAGGACACCTTGCACGACTCAACACCCCTCTTATCCTGATACGAATGTGCAGCCTCAACCCGAAGACCTAAAGCAGTACTTCTAGGTGCATGGTACTTGGTAACTACTTTTACTTGGGTGTAGAATCCTATCACCAAGCGGTTGCCAAGTTTCATTCATGAACTTCCAAAACTATATAGGTAAGGAAATCCCAACTTACAACCTGGTAATATCCTTCTGGTTTACTACCATTCTAGATTCTAGATCGCATTTCTCTTTGGTACTGAAACCTGATAATTCAGCGCGATTATCCCTTTCAAATCGTAACATATATCTCAATGCTCTATTCTAGTCATTTAAGCGCCCGCCCTGCAACCTAAGCAGTCGCCCGGGTATTTCTCAAAATTAGCCCTTTAACGCCCTGAAGAGGGATTCCTAGAATCCCATTATTATCCTTGTATATCAAGTGGGATCTGTAGGGGTCTCCCATTTCAGACTCTCCCATCCCTACACCCTAAACATCATTAAATCCTGAAAGACCTACGCCCTAAACCCTAACTAAACCCTGTAAACCCCATGATAGCAGTGCTTCTGCCAGGTCAGGTCCTCAACCCCGAGGATGAAGATGATGCCACAACCGGATGGTCAGTGCCGCACCTACAGTGGGTTTAGGCTCGGTTTAGGGCTTAGGGTCTAGGGTTTAGGGTGGGTTTAGGGTTCGAGCTTGCAGTGCCCAGAGGCTCCAAGTATATCCCTTACAAAGGATACATAGGGATATAGAGGTGTGTAGGATTTAGGCTTTTGGTGTTTATTTACGACTCTTACATAGGGTACTAACCCTAAACCCTATACCCTGAAACCCTAACCCAAGGGTTTATGACAGGGGATACTAGGTGTTCAGACTGTAGCTCACATAGGGGCACTCCAGTCCTAAGCCCTAGACCCCGAGCCTCCACTTTGAAGCCCAAAACCGCGAAACCCAAAGAGTCCGGGTACTTTGCGCCTGAAATCTTTGCCACATAAATCCTTGGCTGTCTTCTGCTTGCCTGTTAGGACTTGAACTTTTAGGGTTTCCTACTATGTATTATAGGGAGGCCAAAGTTTAACTTTTAGGGGGTGTCGCAAAGACAGCCAAGAATCCCTCAGCCACAAACCCTAAACCACAAATCCTTTAAAACAACTGAGGCGCAGAACATCCGTCCAGATCTTCTGCCAAACGAGGTCCTTTCGCTTCTGGAGGCCATCTATGTCGTGGCCTGGCCTTTGTCGGGTTTAAGGTTCAAGGTCGAATCCAGCAGCCTTCATAAATTACACAGCCCCGCCCCGTAAAAGCCTAGCATATTTGAAGCATACTCAGTATCACACCTGAAAACCAAGCCTATTCTAGGTGTTATTCCTTCTACTTGAGGTTGATCGCCCACAACGGAGGGTCTATTTTTGTTTTTTTGGGGGGCGGGAGGGCTATATGTTCTGTCTTAGGGTGGCTCTGGCATTGAGCGTCTTCACATTTTGCCCTCGAAATGGAGCTCTCGCGATAGGCATCGTCATATTTTGTCTCGAAATCGAGCACTGGCGTGGAACGTCCTCACAGTTGGTCTCCAAAACGAGCTCTCGCGTGGAGCGCCCTCCAAGTCAAAGCAAGCTCTCGCGCGGAAAGTTATCACTTTTTGTCTCGAAATCGAGGTCTCGCGTCATTTTCCTGCTTAGCTTTTGGGTATCTTGGCTTGCTGTCATTTTTCTGTTTTCGGAAATCTTGTTCTTGGCTTCTTGGCTTTTCGGCTTTTCGGCTTCTTTCCTTACTCAACTTTCCAGCTTGGCTTTGGGCTTCTTGGTTTCTTGGCTTTTTGGCTTCCTGTTTTTTCGTCTGTTTGGCTTCTTGGCCTCCTCGCTTACTTGACTTTGTTGTTTTCTTCGCCAGACTGGCCCGCGTGATGTGGAGGTGGTCGGGGACTAGTCTCAGCTGCCCGGCCACCTCGTGCTGGCGCGCCGGAGCACGTCCACTTCGTGTTGGCTAACATCATGACATGTTTCAACGAAATCAAGTTGCCTGATTCAGAAAGGGCGGGTCCACAGGTCCTGGATGTCACAGCCAAAAAAACACCCGCTCGGAATCCGCACTCCGCAATGAGAATGTCTACGCTAAACCCAACACAGTAAGCCCCCAACCCCAAGCCTTAAACGACCGAAGCCGTGCGTTGTTGCTTTCATGGACTTGAAGTTTGGGGTTGTCTGGGTGCGCTCTCAATGAAAAGATCTACGGCTTAGGGGTTTAAGGTTGCCTGCGGGCCCTGGGATTTTGCGATCAGGCTTTGGAGGTCATATGCTAAAAATTATCGGGTCCGTGAGGTTCAGGTGGACCCTAGCCCGCCTATTGCGTGCATCCAGGTCAATACCCAGTGGAAGCTGGACGACAAAAGGGATGATGATGACTCTTTGAGTGGTTATGTAGCAGCAAAATAGGGGTACCCTGATAGGGTTTATAGCGGATAAATAGGGGAACATACGGGTTAAGATTTACGGTTTCCGCAAACTTGGGAGTCTTTGCATTTTTTATGGAGACTTCATTCCAAGGATAACGTGCTCCGAACGCCCGGCAGTAGATACTTCACGAGCAGATAGTCGTACTGCATTGGAGATATTTGCTTGTTGCTGAAGGTTGGGGTCTCACTATTAAAGGACGGGCTTATAAAATTTAGAATTAAAAGCGCAGCGTTCTTTAGCACCTTCCCCAAGACTAACATTGAACCCCAAAGGGTTTTATAGATACGTTTGCCCTTGTCAAATGGCTGCTACATTCAGTTTCATGTTGGCTGGGCCCTAAGCCATTGAGTCGTCAACCTGAGATATACGGATTGATGCCAATGATTTAACGAAAATTGCCCTAAAACAGGGTGGGTTCCATAGGGTCCAAACACACCCTAGACCTTGAACCCTGAGGTAGTGCCTCATCCCAGGAATCTCATCCGGCCGCGCGATGACTGTAGGATCCTAGCGGCGAGCACAGGCCGCCCCGCACGAATTTGTGGGATTCTCAAACCATTAGGTCCTGGAAACTTGTGTCTTAAGAAATGCCTAGTTGAGTTTTTGGGGGTTGAGGCTTCCAGCTTTGCTTTGCAGCAGTCAGTAAGTGATAGGGCCTCCTAATTACGGGATCTTGCTGAAGTTCCTGCATGGCCCTAGGTATGTTTTGATACCGTACTTTGTAGCCGCAGGGTTAGGTACATAGGATCATGGTAACCTCGCTGGGCCACGCTGAGCCAGATAATTACAGGTGAATGTTTGCTGTTGGGTTGGGGCTTATGATTAGGGGGAGAGAATTATTTGTGGCTGTGAAGGGTGTGGAGGCCAATTCTTGTTCCATCGGAAACCCTACTTCGTAACCCTACCCACGGGCTGTAGAATTTAATGATAACTTTGCTGAGGGTATTTGTGGGCGTCTATGTATGTATATATATATGTATATATACACATGTATACACTCTCTATATATATATATGCATATACATGTATATATATATATATGTATTATGTTCAGGTGGGAGATGCTACTACATGCAGCTCCTTTTGGGGCTCGTTGTAGTCTTGGTTCAAGATTCAGGTTTGCTGGGTTATGGGGTCTTACCCAAGAACGAGCTATTCGCGAGCTTTGAAGTAGCATTTCGTGGGACCTAGGACTTTAGGCTTTAGGGTTCAGGGCTTAGTTAGTTTTAGGAAGGTTGGGGTTTATGGTGTAGGGCTAGGGTTTATGGCTCAGGGTCTATAGCGACCAATCTTCAATTGCAAATCTAGCAGAGATTCTCCGCATGGTTTCAGCTCAGTATCTTGGAATGTGGGTGACATCCCCCCGCCACTCCAAAAATATGTATACGGGGAAAAAACGTAAACAGATGCGTATATACATATTTAGATAGAGGTGGATGGTCGTGAAAGAGAACCCATTTATGAAACCATCAAAATCTCAGTCGTGACATGCTGAGGCCTTTGGAGGTGAGACATCGTTACTTCTGGCCGAGTGCTGGGAGCATCAATGCAGCATGGTTGCGGGGTTAAGGCTCTGGAAAACTCATTTTACTTCCGGTTAGCAGCAGATGAAGGTATGGATCCGTACAGTAGTTTCAATATAAACCTCAATACATTAATTTCCAGTTTCTGTTTCATTGCTTCTTTCCTTGCTGACCACAGGTAAGTTATAGGACTTGCCTACGCCAATGGGGTTGAAAGCGTTCACCTTGAAACCTTAGTCTTTCACCCTAAGCGCTGAAGCTGGAGTCTCCTTGGGAAGTATGTTTCATTATTACAATTGTAGTCTAACCGCAGGACTTTTCAAAAGATACGCTTATCATAGGACAAATCCTACCCCCAAACCTTGAGCCCTGAAGAGGATTTAGAGTTGTGAGGCAAGGCCAAGACACTGGCGGCACGCACATTGCTTCTTTAAATCAAAGTAGGGTTCAGGGCTTCGGGTACAGGATATGAGGGCTGAGGATGTTCCGTGAAAATTTGATTCTTGCATTCGTGCTCTTAGTCCCGCTGGAACTGGCTGCTGGGTAGTAGGGACGGCAGTGATGCTAGCATTGAATGGATGGGAGGCAGTAAATACACGTTACCAGGCGTAGCGCACCACTCACGCTTCAGATATCCCCTACGCTGCTATGTAGGATAAAAGGAACCCTAAACCCGAGCCAGTGAAAAGCAGTTCCTCATTCCCCTGCACCTCCAAGTAGTCAGAAAAATGACATTGGGCCATAACAGGGCTTAGGGTTCAGAGTTTAGACTCTGCAGATTTTCACTCCCTAACCTACGAACCGCATGCCGGTAGTAAATTCAAGTAGCTTCAGCAGTTGCTGCTGAGGGCCCGTTTTGAGAGCCCTTTTCCTGAGGTTGCCGGGAAGAGTCGTTAATCAGTCATCCCCTGCAATCTAATCTTTTGCAGGACGTGAACTAGCAGTCCAAGAATGCAACCCTGGGGGTCAAATACCTAAATATCAGGGCTCCAAGTACCCAAAACCACGCAGATTAAAGCAATTGGGGCCTAAAAGTCCCTAGTTTGAGTACTGGGACCTTGCAGGTACTGTAAGCTGTAGATCGGCCGCAAATTCTGTCTTGTTATTAACTTTGTGCCATCCAGGCTCTCTGAACTACTGTTGGGTTTAGGTCAGGATTCGAAAGACTATAGGTTCTGCAGGAAGGGTTCCATCAACAGAGCTAGCCTACAGCAACGCCAATGTCAATGCTTTGAAGACCCCTTCCTATCATCGGACTACTGCCATAGTAGTTGGTTGAATCCTAAACCCCAAACCATGGTTGAAGCACGTGTCAACCTTCAAAGCCCTAAACCTCAATCCTTGAGCGGAAAACTCGAAGCCCTAAACTTCGAACGATAAACCACTAATCTGTAAAGCACGACCTCCAAACCCTCAACCATGATAAGCCCTGACACCATGAAGCCTATACCGCTTCTAGATCCAACCTGTAATTGAAACTACCTAGAGATTAGTAGCAATTTTTCATTAGCAGGCATAAAGCTGTACGTAGGTCGAGTTGGACGTAGAAGACTCTCTGTCAGGGCTTTAGGGTCCAGGGTTTTAGAGTTTCAGGGTTTAGTTTAGGTCAATCCCCTCCATAATAGCAGCTCCTTAATATGGAACTTATAGGGCCTTAATATACCTACAAGAGTCCCTTGTGGTACCCGTTGCTGGGTGGGGGTTTTGACCCAAGGTTTAGTGTTTAGGGTTTTGGGGAAAAACTCACTTGCGGCAGCCTCGGGCTTACACGCATGATGTCTTTCCTCCCCTGCAAGCGCAGAATCGATATGAGCTACTGTCAACATAGGGAAAAGGGTTTAAGAATCCGGGTTTAGGGTTTAGGGTTTAGGCTCACCAGGGGACCATTGAGCGTTGGCGTAGGGGTGCCTTTGGTAGTTCAGTATAGCCCCTAAAACATTCTGAAATAGGACCAATGTCCATTAACACATAAGGAACATTGACTGTAACTCATATGAGGGTTGTCAAAATGTGCCCTTCTTTGGGTTCCCATTTCAATACGCCCCCTAGTCTATGGGGTACTCCGCAACCTTAGACCCTGAAGATTATGACGGCTAGGTAAGAACCCACCTTTTCATAGGTTAGTCTAGATCAAAACAGGACCGCCCTAGTAGGTTGCAGTTCGGGCCTTGCGTTAACAAGCATTCCCCTAGTACGAAGCGGGCCATTGTTGGATATAGGCCTTGGTTTTACGACCATATTCCAAAACCCGCAGCCCAAAACCGTATATCCCAAAACCTTATATCCCAAGACCCTAAATCCCAAAACCCTAAACCCCAAACCCTACATCCCAAAACCGTAAGCCCTAAACCCTAAATCCCAAAACCCTAAGCCTTAAACCCTAAACCCTAAATCCCAAAACCCAAAACCCTAAATCCCAAAACCCAAAACCCTAAATCCCAAATTCCTAAGCCCTAAACCCTAAATCCCTAAACTCTAAACCCTACATCCCGAAACCTAAGCCCTAAACCTCACAGGATTAGGGATGGTGGCTTTACTCATCCTGATGGGATGGTCGGAGGTAGCCTTTGGCTTGAAAGGTATACATATGGGTGGATGTCAAAATTATGGTCGCTTTTTGGGTACCCTAAATATTAGGTGCCGTACTATAATAGGGACCCAAAAAGGGATCATAATTTTGATAACCGCCCATATAGTCCCCCTGAAGTAGATAGAAGATAGCTTTGGGTATGTTGTAATAAGATCCCCATGTTCTATCTACTTAGGGGGAGTATATATTTCACACCCAATAAGGGACGTTCAGTCATGTTCCTTACTCGCATCCCAATGGATTTTTGGATATATCTGTTGTTTGTGAGTGTAGAACAGCCAGTATGCAATTTGAAGTCACGTGTCTGTTTTTTTTACTAGTATCCGAAATGAGTACCCGGCCAACAACGGCAAAAGGGATAATGATTGTTGGTAAAGGGTTCTTTTTTGGGGGGAGGGGCGCCAACCCCAAACTGCGAATATCAAGCCTGCATCCTCAACCCTAGCAGTAGTTTGAACACTACAAGCCAGCAACATGCAATCAATAATATTCAAAGGGAGAGGATGCCACACAAGCAGACATGAACATCTCATGGCATAAGTCGTGAAAGCTAAGCCCCCCAGACTCTAAACCCTTTAATTCCTAGCCACCGCTCATATACAGTTCCCATATACCATTTCGGAAGGAACATCGCCACAGGGGTGAAGTGTGGGGGGAGAGGCACCCTGCACTCCAAACATCCTCCGGATGCAGCTCCGCTTGAGAGGCATCTAGCAGAGGTGAAAAAACGGCCTGAAATCCTTAAACTATACGTAAACCCTAAAAACACTGAGAACCCTAAACCCTAAACCCTGAACTTGAACGCTGAAAGCCCTAAACCCTGAACCCTAAACCCTAAACCGTTTCAATAATCGCTAATGTCATGGGTTTGGCTTCCTTTCGGAATGATAGTATAGGATACCTCAAATGGACCTCAGAATGTTATTGGTAATGATCGTAGCTATTTTGGGAGCAAAAGTTTTGTTGAATTATCATGTGCAAGGACCCCCCCCCAACTATCCTTTAATTCCGTCTATGTAGGTACTAAGAGTGTGTACTCAGGCATTGTAGAGTCTACTTGGGGTCCAGGTAGGGCTGAGGGTATGGGTTGGGGTTTAGGGTATAGGGTTGAGGGTTCAGGGTTGAAAGGTTCAGAGATGAAGGTTTGCAGGGTGTAAGGTTTAAATGGGTTTAGGGTTAAGGTTGAGTGCTGCGAAATCTTATGTGTAACTAACATTTTAAAGTACTAGCAGTAGCTTCGGACAGTCACAGTTTTTGGCGCCTCTAAAGTTTAATGCCACGCTGTACCATGCGAAACCCTAAACTTTAAACCCTAAACCTTGCTTCGGCCACGGCTGTCTAAGGACATGCCCCACCCTTTACTAATTGAGTCCCACGAACTTCCAAGTAATCCCAACTCGTGCCCTCGCGCTACACTCTAAACCCTAAACCTTAGGTCCCAAATCAAACCTCCCCCCTGAATTGTCTAGACTTCGTGACCCTAAACCGCTTCCCCCTGACTCAGCCCGTTTCATCGAACCCTCTAAACCTTAGAAAGCCATAGTAATTAGGGGCCCTTAATCTCAGCGTGGCTTTATGCTTTGCATATAGTTCACACATAACCTTCAGGCTTGGAAGTCCCCCCAGTGAAAGGGTGTAGCATTACCCCCCCCCAAAAGCAAAGGCTGAGGGCTAATACTTGGAGCCCATATAGGGCTTATATAGAGACTGATTACATATTGTATAGGGTAATCTAGAGGATTGTTCAGGGAATGCCGAAGGTAATATATTAGAAAGGGGAAATAAGTCTAAGCTCCTGCAGAACTCTCTAAACGTCACTATGATACAATCCCAGCTCACCTTTTATTGTCCATGTTCCTTTGCTGTCCACTTGTCCCTTTAAGAAGGGCAAGCTCCCTTATATACTTCCAACGCCCCTAAACAATCTCTGAGGACAAAGCAAACTTGGACTTGTGCAGGGTCGCAGGTTCCTAAATTCATAAGAACTTGAATACTAAGGAGCAATCTGACACCCAACTGCTCTGTATCCTAAATCCTAAACCCTGAAATCCTGTACTCGAAGCGCTTAAATCCTAAACCTTCATACCCTTAGCCCTATAAATCTTATGCCCTGAAACCTCAACCCGACACCGGCATGTACCCCAGACCCTATACCCTAAAACCTATGACCTTGTATCCTACACGCCAAACGGGAAAACATAAAAGAGTTAGGAGGACCCCATACCCTGTAATAGTGGTATAATAAGAATATAAGAGGACCCTAATATATCCCCTAGTATCCCTTATAGTCACTATTACTGGGTAGGGGGTCCACCTTGAAGACCAGGCCACGGCCCGAAGACTTGCAGCGGCCGGTCTCGAAGTTCGGCAGCAGCCCGAGCGCAACACGGTCTATCTGAACCTCAAGAGCGTCCACAATAACAGCTTTCTCGCTCTTTTTATGGGTCAGGGCCATCATTGTGTTTCTTTCGGCGTCCAGGTAGGGGTTTGAGAGCCCAATGGAAAAGACAAAATGAATATGAACATGAACTAGAAACGGATCATAAAGGGCTTTTGGGGTTGTATGTAGGAAAGAGCCCAAGCTGTAACCGGGTACTGTCCTATAGTCTCTCATGATTAGAATTGTAAATCAGTAAGTGTTTAGAACTCAAGTGTTTGACAAGATACCTACTTAGCACTGCAAAGGAGGGTTTTTGTTGGTCCTCGAGGTATCAGGGCTTTAGGGTTGCAGAGTTGGGATGTTCCCTCAAGAGGGCTTGCTGGGGACGTTGTCTTGAAGTTGCGAGGGGCATGGAGGGACTCGAAACTGGGTTTAGGGTTTGGGGTTTAGGGTTAGCATGTCCCAACGGCAAAGCCAGCAGCCGCAAGGCTAAAGTCATAGCCCCAAGTATTTCATTGTGCCAAACCCGCATCTAAACACGGAATCGTAACCCCCAACCTTCTAACCCCAATCCGCAGCCGAGCTGGTTACACTACATTGTACTGCATTGCGCTACGTTACCCCCTCATATTACGTTGCATGCTTACTTGGCGTTACGCATATGACTGCAGGAGTGAGAGAAGCTATGCACATACACATACATACGCATGCATAACTGCATGCCATACATACATACGTACATACATGAACATCCTTAAGACTTGGTCCTGAAGCATGCAGATGGCATAATGGGGGGTTCGGATTATAAACCCCCCCCAAACAAGTCCGGATCA
>CAJNIZ010001570.1:28377-40830 GCA_905231905.1 Symbiodinium pilosum
GGATTTGGGATTAGGGTTTAGGGTGTTAGGGTTTAGGGTTTACGGTTTAGGGTTTCGGGATTTGGGATTAGCATTGGGGGGGGGGGGAGAAAGAGGTTAGACAGGACTTGTGGCGGGATTCTTTCAGGTATGGGGTTTAGGGCTAAGGCTTTAAGCTATGAAGCAAGGGTGACCAGGACATTCTCAGCGGTTGCAGACTCGTTTTGCTGTAATGATGCTATACTTGTTAACGGTGAGGATGATAGGATTGTTCATGTTGTTCTGCATGTCTTACTCGTTCTCCTTTGAGCAAAGATCTTTCTCCAGCTCTTCTATGACTTTGCTTGGGGCTTGCCCCTCATGTTTCAACAGCCCGACATCCTACACCATAGATGGGTCTTGAGCCTGTTTTCTTCTGCACATCCGTCCTAGGGTTTATACAAAGGGTTGATTTGAGGTAATAATTTGAGCCCCAAATCCTGAATTTAGCCTAAGCCAATGAGCCATAGTCTAAACTCCTAGTAGCCCCTTAATAACCCCTATAGTAGTTCTCTCTATTATCCCCTATATAACCCCGCATTAAGGAGTTTAGACTATAGCTCAATGGGGAGTCTTACCAACCAAGTATTCCAGGTCCCCGAGGCCAAAGCATAGGGATCAGGGTTTAGGGTTTTAGCCTAGGTAGGTAAAACCCTAGAGTTTAGGGTTTAGGGTTTAGGGTTAAGGGTTAGGGTTTTAGCCTAGGTAGGTAACTATCTAGCCAACTAAAGTCCGAACCCAGTACCCCTCCCCCAAGGTTGTTCCTTAATTGGCCTCAGGTTACCCTCATTCTTTTTATATAGCCTTAGTGAAGAGGGAACCGTACGGGATAGTATAGGGGCGGGGGTAGTTTGGGAACCCATGAGAGTAGGGATCTCTTTGTTGGGGTTTTTGTTCCGGGATTGTTCAGACATTCAGATCTGGAACTGTAGATACCGTTGATCCTTAACCTCCTTCGGAACCCATGAGAAGTAGTGACATGATCCTTTGGACGACGATCGGGTTTGCCACAACTCGGCAAGTAAGAACCCGTTGGCATCGCTGTTGTCATGTCTTTGTCCTGGTCCTGGGCCTATGCTGCCTCACGTTGACAAGCAGCAATTAGAAGCAGGGCTTTTAAGTATGGTCTTTGTTGAGTTTATGTAGGGTTCCTTAGGAATATTGGTGAGTGTATATGTTGTGTGTGCAGCACGGGGGACCTTAAGCTACACACCCGGTTTACCTGAAGTCGTGTTTCCCATATTGTGGATGGGCGCTACACGCTAAATCTACTATGTTGACCGCACTCCTTCGGGAAGAAGAAGAAGCCTAGATTCTTCAGTAGTGCCTGGCGTTTACGGTTCACGGCTCAGGGTTGAGGTTTCGGGATACGGTTGGTTGTAATGCACACTGAACTTGGAGCTTGACTTAGTCAGTCTAGCGAGTAACAGGGGTTCTGGTTCATGATAGGATTTGTGAAGCCCCAAAACACCTTACACCATAGGCCATTCGCCTTGTAGGCCAGAACAAGACACGTGCCCGCCGGGGCGTTTTCATCGAGTGTAACTCGTCTGGGAAGCCCTAGACCTGTTCCATCGAAGTGCTGCTCACCACGTGGAGGGCCGTCATAAGGGTTTAGGGTTGAGAGGTAGGGTTCAGAGTCTCGGGCAGGGTTTAGGGTTTAAGGCTTAGGGTTTTCTATGATGTTGCGTGGAACATGCATTAGACGAGCGGCCGGGTGACATCAAGTGCATCGCTGCTTGTGAGGTGCTGCCATGGCCCGACTATGGCTGACCATCTAACATATTCACCCCACGCCGTTCTAGGCGGCCAAGCCACCCTAACCTGTTCCAATTGAGCTTTAGGACCTAACTCAATCAGGTCCATCTTGGTCAACTGCACAATGTCATCTTCATCTTATGTTGTCGTTTCTGAAGTGGCTTTTGAAGGTTTTACATTAGGATTGGCAAGCTGGAAGAAGGCCCTTGGAGGCTGCTGAGAACCCGAAACAGGTTGGCTCCCTCAAGGCTTTTGGGGCGCCTAAGCCGATGAGAGGCTGAAGCCTGGGAGGAGCTGAGGCACTTGGCCTTACCGCCACTCCCATGAACCTCTCAGGGGCCGGGGCTTGCAACCGCCGCAGAGGGAGGCCTGGGGGTTTAGGACCCCCAAAAGTGGCCTTACAACAAGTAGCCAGCAGCTTTAGGGAATGACTTTACCCAAAAAGAACCAGTACTGGTTGCAAGGAGATCTCCTTCCGGTACCGGGCCCATCATGGGTGCTACCACAACTGTGGCAGGGCTGAGGTTAGGGTTTAGGCTTTTAGGGCTTGCGGGGGTCCTTCTGGTGCGTGTGTGTAGGCTTCCTTCGAAATATCCGTGAGTGCCCATGATTGGGGAGACTTCGAATTAAAGCCGTGGGTGATACCATTCCTACTAGGCTGGGGCTTAGGCATAAGAGCGGAGCATCAAATTGAAAACCACATGGAAAGTGAATGGAAGCTGGGCTTATATAAGGCTTATGTTGTAGGCTTTACTGAAAGTGCTATAGTCGCGAAGAAAGAGTAGTACTATGTGTTCCGCTTGGGTCGAGTATGGAGGGCGTCATGTGGGATTTGTAGGTTGTTGGGTGTAAGGTGGGAGTATAGTGTTCTGCTGATTTGAACGCAAGCTGTCAAGTTTGACCCACAGACTTGGGTTTGAGGATGTGGGTTGTTGTGTTTAGGGTTCCGGATGTTATTTGTGCAGTTTAAGGTTCGGGGTTCTCGCGTTTGGGGTTCCAGGCCAATGTTTGCAGCTCAGGGGTCAGGGCCATGTAGGGAAAAACAAGTTGGTACCGGCTATTTTCTGAAACGCCTCCGTAGGCACTAGTGGCTGAACACATCGCCACCTGGGGGTTGACGAAGATTGGTCTTGGTTTTGGGGCTAGCATTCAGGGTTTGCTGCCCCTGCTTGAGAGTCTCCATTATGCTATATAGGGTGCTATTGAGACCCCCCAATGTCTCAACTCCCTGCATGAAGAGAATCGTAATTGGGGATGA
This sequence comes from Symbiodinium pilosum, assembly GCA_905231905.1. NCBI lineage: Eukaryota > Dinophyceae > Suessiales > Symbiodiniaceae > Symbiodinium > Symbiodinium pilosum. Next base: position 31,412 of record CAJNIZ010001570.1, read on the forward strand.
AAGGGTTGCCATTATACAGCAAGATTATCTTCTCCTTTTGGTTGTAGCATTTTCTTCTTCCACCACCCCAAAAAGCACGACTCACATCTTGAAGTAATGGCCAGATAGTTGTGGTGGTATTCGATCTGGTAGTCTTAGCGCTTAAATCACAGCAAGAACCTCACTCAGGATTCTGGGTTTAGGTGTTAAGGGTAGAGGTTGTGCGCCAGAGCTTGTACCCCTACCATTTCTACTGAATATGACCGCCATAAATGCCACATGTTGCCGCAGCGGTCCCCTAAAATCACCCTGTATAGTGACCCAAAACCCATGGGTATACCCATAGGGTCAAAGCTCATTAGAATTCATCGTTTCGCATAAGCCTGATGTGCGACGGCTCTTCTTTGAATCCGATCCGCCTCGGTTGGGTACCATCGAAGCCGAGAACTTCTGGGAGATTATCACAGGTGACCTTGAAGATGTTGGGATGAGGTGTCAAGATCAGGGGCAGCTATGAAGCCCCAAAGGTTAAATCTGGCAACTGAAACGTACACGTGCGACCCACCACCGTACACCCATAGTCCTTACACGCTAAATCCTCCCAAACCCCGTGAAAACGAGCTCCACAGCTTATGCTACTTGCAGCTTTTTAAGGTGCGTGTGGAATGCTATACAAGTAGTTCGTTTGCGGGGTTACTATACTTCCCATTATTATAGTAAGATCTAGTAAGTCTATGTCTGCCCTTGAAGTGCAGAAACTTAGAGAAGAAAGGTTGACTTGGTTCGACCACCACAAGCATTACTCATATAAGCCATGGTCGAGCTCCTAGTCTCCCCCCTATATACTCCTCTATATGACGCCCTTTAAGGAGTCTAGACTGAAGGTCATATGGGGTTGGCGGCAGATATTTGTCTGGCGTCCATGTGCTATCTTCGCAATGCGAATTTGGCTGTACGCTTTGTGGTTTGAAATCCTGACTGCTGATTTTCATTTTTATGGCTCCTTGTTAAATGAAACCTTACTAGTTCAGGAGCGGGACTTGCGTTCGTGATGGAATGTCTCGTTGCTCCCAGTAAACTTTTGGCGTGCCTGCTGCTCGGGATTTGTGGTCCCACCCTAAACCCTATACCCTGCACCCTTAACCCTCAAAGGAAGTTTCTCAAGGTTATCCCTGCTCAATTTTGGATGGGCCCTACGCTAGGATCACGCAATATCCCTTGGGGCCCCTTGGGGTCCCCCATTTTGAGAAGTTTCCACACTACCCCTAAACCCTAAACAGCCGTCAACCTGGGATCGTCAAGCCACATGGATGTTCTTGGGATCAATGTATTAGAATCCAGGTTAGAGATATGTTAGTACAAGAGAGTCCTCTAATGGTTACAGGGAAATCATACCGGTCATCATGCAGGCCTCTACAGTAGCAATGATCCATAAATCCAGAAACCCTAAACCCCTAGACCCCTAAACCCTAAACCCCTAAACCCCTAGAACTCTAAACCCCTAGAACCCTAAACCCTAAGCCCTAAACCTCTAGACCCATAAGCCTCCAATGATTTGAGTAGGGATGCTTTTTAAGCAGGAAGGCTCAGGTGGCACGGTGGAGCCTGCTATCAACACAAGAGACCCTAACCCTGGTTTAGGGTTTAATATAGACCCCTCATTACAAAAAAAAACTCCCTTTAAGGGCCTGAATATTCGGATCCCTATTTTAATCCCTATTAAGGGGAGGGGGTTCATTAATCAGGGGTCTGCATTAGGGTTTAGGGCCTAAACCCCTAAAACCCTACACCCTTCAAGCCTAAACCATAACTCAACCCCGGAACCCTACACCCTTTAACCCGAACCCTAACCCCTCAGACCCTAAAACCCGAAATCCCTAAGCCTTATAACTTGACCAAAACAAACTGCAAGTGACCTTGGCTTCTATGTTTCAGCGGCGACAAACTTTGGGAGCCTGGTTGCTGTGGGTTCTTAGAACCCAATGTTGCAACTGCCACCGCATGGAGACAGGGTTCAGGAATCCAGGGTTCAGGTTTTAGGGTTTAGTTTTAGGGTCGAGGATTCGAGGGTTTGAGGGTTTAGGGTTTTAGGGTACAGAGTTTCAGGGCTGAGGATTGGAGGGTTTGAGGTTCACAGTTGCAGTAGCATTTGCTGTGCTTGTGGCAGCAGTCCCATGAAAGTGGTAGATATCAGAAGCAGGCACATAGGCAGCAGCGGCGGCAATAACAAGGAAAAACAAGCAGATGTCAATTCTGCCCTGTTGCTGTCTGTTTTGGTATGGGGAGATGCTGAAGCCGGTTCTTCTAAGACAAAAACACCTAGATAAATTAGATGGGGGTTTCCCAAAATTAGGGGTACCATTTTGGGGGTCCCTATAATAAGGACTATAGTACTCTGGGATCTATTTTGGGGTTCCCCCTATTTTGGGAAACTACCAGATGTTTTCTTGCCACTGGGCTGATAGGGTGAGACCCATTGCGAGGACGGTTGTTGGTGTTCACGGGTAATCCGATTGCGGTTGACGCAGTATGGTTCATGATCTACCGGGTATACTGAGTCCTTTTGCTGATACGGCAGGTTTGGGGCGTTGTCGTGTACCTGGATTTCATGGTTGTTTATCGGCTGAAGTATCTAGGGGATGTGGCGAAACAGGGTTACAGGCCCATGAACTTGCAAGTAGGGTTGCTTGGGTAGACTTCAGCTTGAGTCGCTATGGTAGACAGTGCGGACGTGCGACGGCAGTTTGATATCGGAGTCTGAACATTCCGTCAGGTTCCGATAAGAAGCCTGGCTAAAAATCAACAAGCCATTTGAGCCATAGTCTCAACACCTAGTACCCCCTTAATAATAACCACTATCATACTCCCCTATATAACCCTCTTTAAGGAGTTTAGATGAACATAATCTTCATTATAGCTCATGTGCAGATGGTAATTCAGACCCCTAGTATCCCCCTTAGTAACCCGTATAGTAGTCCCCTATATTGTTATATCCCCCCTATTTAAGAAGTGTAGACTATAGCGCAGATGGTAGTTCAGACCCCTATATCATGCGCATCAGCAACTTGCAGCTCGCTTTGCCCCAGTGCGACCAGCCCTCAATAGCAGGGACGAGAGGCCTTCGAACTTCGAAAGTGGTGAAATCATACACTGTAGTCAGACGTTCAGGGTTTCGGTTTAGGGTTTAGGGTATGTTAGACGCTTTCCAAATTTGTGGATCTCTTCTTGTCTCAACATATCAGAGATAGTTTTGTATACATCACTCAAGAAGCGTCATTTTGTCAGTCTGCGTTCGCTGATTTGGCTTAACCTGCAGCAAAGCGCAAGGATCGCACCCTAAATCCTAAATCTTTTAAACCCTACACCCTAAGCCCCAAATCCTAAACCCCGACACCTACACCTAAATCCTAAATCCTTAGCCCAACCCCTCCACACCTACACCACAACGAAGGCCCAGGAGAAGAGAGAAAGTTGCCCCTGACGCCCTCCTCTAAGGTTGGGTGCGGAACACGAATAGCGGAAAAGCCTGCTCTGCAGAAAAAATCTGAGCTCGGAGGGTTTAGGGTTTAGGGCTCCAGGGTTCATGGTTAAAATCTTAGGGTGTAGGGATGGAGATTTAGGGCTAAGGGCATAAGGTTTGAGCTTAGTGTCTAGGGTTGATGGTTTAGAGCTTAGGGTTTGGAGTTGAGGCTTTACGGCTGAGGGTCGCGGGTTTGGCATTCAGGGTTTAGGGTCAAGCGCTCGGGCTTGATTGGACTGTAGGGTTCAGGGCATAGGATATCCGGGTACCGTAGCCTAGACCTCCAAAATGCTCCAATTCATTGCCTCGAGCTCTATAGCCAGGAGAGCATACAGCGACCCACCTTGGCATTGCGGAGGTGCACCGTACCCCTCCCTTAGCTCGTATGAAACCTTCCACGAGGATTATGTAGCCCAGTTGCTACAATAGATAAGAGAGAAAGGGTAAGAATGCTAGCTGGCAAGTGCGCGCGCCCAGCTCTTTCTTGAGAAAGACAAGCTGCTGCAGAAGCATGTGGGACATCCACCGCAGGTATGGCCCAAGAAGGGCACATCCCCACCGAGTATTTTGGGGCAAGGATGTGCAACCTTGCACTCTAAACCGCAAACCCCAAACCCTAAACCCTAAACCCCCAAAACCTAATATGCCCGTCTCTACCCTGAAGCTCTCTCATGATGCGATGCACGGCCTGTTGACCGCGACTTCAAGGCCTGGGCTTGAACTGAGAGTCTAGTCTTTTGGATTTAGGGTTTTTACGTTTTTTAGGGTTTAGGGTTTAGGATTTAGGGGTTTAGGGTTTAGGCTTCAGGGTTTTTAGGGTGTTTAGGGTTTAGGGTTGTTAGGCTTTAGGATGTGTAGGGTTCAGGCTTTTTAGGGTGTAGGGTGTTTATGGTATTTAGGACAAAGTCCCCTTATGAGGTCCTCGTAGGAATGCCAGAATCCCGTTGTAGGCCCCATATGTCTAAGAACCCAGGGAATTTTCTTGTCGGGGTCTCTGTTGTTTGCTTCAATCTTTCAATCTGGTGTGCCTTAACATGAGCTGTCGTCTATACTCTTTAAAGGGGGAGTATATGGGGGGACTACATAGGGTTCCGATTTTAGGGCTTACTCAGGGGAATGCTAGGAGTTGAGACTGTCGCTCACATGCTCCACCCAAACCAAAAGACTAATATCTTGAAAGTACAACAAGCGCGCTGCACGTCGTCGGAGATTGTCATAGTTGTGCCCATCTGCGTCCCGATATTATCCGAGCACTAGTTCAATAAAAGGGACAACATTTCAAGGTTTTTTTTGGTAGAGTTAGCATCCAAAGACTAGCTACAGTTAGATGGGTTTTCGTACGGGGAAAAGGGAGTACATTTACAGAAATTTTCTGGGGAACTCATCCTCATAGTCGATTTAAGCAAACAGTTCGAATTACATTAACTGCAAAAAGAGTGGCAGCTTCTGTTCAGTTTTCGCTTTTGGATTTTTAATAGAGATTCAATACATTCCTATCCAGTTTTTAATAGAGATTCAGCAGCCCCAATCATTATTTTAATCTGGCGCCCTCTATTCCTTGTTCTGGCCGGGGGGGGGGNNNNTAAACATATGTATATGTATATATATATATTCATTTATCTAGGGTTTGCGGTTTAGACTATACGTGTGGCTATGTATCGGGAATAACGCAAGAGACAATACAAATTGCTGTCGGCATATCCTTTTTAATCGAGATATGCCCCCAGACCTTTGAGAATGCTGGTTAGTATGGGTTTAGGGTTTAGGGACTTGGAAGGCGGATAAAGGCATTAGTCCTCACAGTTATATGACCCTCCCTGCTTAAAGGTTTAGGGACTCAGTAGCCGTTTGTACATGGACTTACCCCACACCCCTCAACCCTAAACCCCAAAATCATCTCCAGAGATAATGATATCTTGGATCAATGAGGAGGCGCCCCCCCATTCTTGGAAATACTCTGCCCTCAACCCTAAACCCTAAGCCCTAAACCTTGGGTACTGCCCCCACCCAGTAACAGTCTATTTTAGGGGTCCGATTAAGGGCTATACATAACCATATTTTATTTATTATCCAACTGTTACTGAGGGGGGGCAGCACCCAGCCTAAACCCTAAAAAGACACCAAACCCAACAGAAATCCAGGAGCCGTCTGAAGCAAGCGCTGTCAAAGGCGGTCCATCTGTCGGAGGGGAGGGCGCAGTAATTAGATTTTAGGGTTTAGTGGTTGGGAGTTTATGGGGCTTTAGAGTTAAGGAATTTGGGGTATAGAGGGTGTAGGATTTTAGGGTTCAAGGGGGGTGCAGGACTACGCAAATGGGTGTGTCCTTGATTCAGGTCCTGCTTCACCTCGTTTAGACCTCCATCCTTAGTTCCGGAGCTTGCCCTATGCGGCGCCCGACATTTTTCCACTCTAAACCCTAAACCCTAAAACTCTAAAACTCTAAAAAACCTGAAGCCTTAAAACACTAAACCCTAAACCCTAAAACCCTAAAACCCTAAACCCTAAAAACCTAAAACCCTGAAACCCTAAAACCCCTAAGCTGCTGTTGACCGCACATCTCAGGCTACTCTACGCCCTCATCTCCAGGTTTCATCTTTGGGGGTTGCGGATGCTCATTGTTCTATAGTCCCCCTTAAGTAGATAGAATATGGGTCCCTTTAAAGGGGTTATATAAGGACTATATGGGGATAATGGAAAAGAAAATGGAAACTACTATTTAGGGTTTAGGGTTTAGGATCCCCTTAAGTAGATAGAATATGGGGTATATGGGGATCCTACTATAATATACCCGAGGCCATATTCTATCTACTTAAGGGGGACTATATCCTGAGAGACTTCCATATTATGCTGTACTATACTATACTGTATTATACTATACGACATTATACTGTATTATACTTTGACCCAGTTTCCATTTGATTTTCCATGTTCTTGTCCATTTGGTTCTCCACTTGGGTATATTCCTCAGTTTTAGGTGTATTACGTCGTTTTGGCAGCGTGGTGTTGATGGCCATCCTCATCCCTCAAACGTGGACGTGATGAGGTTGCGGCTTCGGGATTCAGACGTTAGCTCTAGTAGTCAGTAGGGAATTTGCGGATATGATCCCCAAATCATCCCTGCTCACTATATTCCCTTGTTCTCTACTAACAACCAGTAAGTTTTTTGGCTTGCTCTCAACGCATCGGAAAGTTACCATTCTAGTCATGCAAGAATCCTAGTGCCCCGTGTCCTGTTGCGTGGAATCCCTAGAAGCCGAGTCTTGCTATGCAACTTGACCAGCCAGCTGGAAACGGGAATGTGCCAAAACTCCAACATTCGCGACTGGATCGCGGGACAGACTAGACTTCAAGTACTTCCCTTTTATCACAGCATTTTAACCCCAACGACCCCTTCAAAGGGACCCATACACCATGGCGTGTTGAGAGCATTTGGCTCAGTGTACAGTTCGGGCCCATGCGTAGGACCCCTTGAAAGGGGGAAGTTGGAATCATACCCTGAGCCTACACCCTAAATCGAACCCTAGACCCCTAGGACCCCTAGACCGGCAAACAATCCGGAACCCTAAGCCCTAGGCTCCAAACCCTATATCCTAAACCCACGCCCGGAACCTTGAACCCTAATGCTCAGGAGGAATTGCCCCAAAGACCCGATCACTCGTATCTACACACGCGCCACACTGGAACCTTCCAAATCCAGGCGCAAGGACATAGGTCTCTGTATCATCCCCTGTCAGTCTTACGCTGTCCTTCTTCAACCCCTATAAGACCTTACAACAAACTCATTCAACCCTCCCCACCCTTGAACAGCCCACCTTACTTCTCTAAACACTAAGGCCTAAGCCCTGACCCTAAACCCGAAATCCTAAACCCTAAACCTTATGCCTCAACCCGCTTAGCCTTGCCCATCGAACGCCATGGGCATAGCCAAGAAACCAGAAGCCTTAAAGGTCCAGCTGCCAGGCTATAACTAGGGGTTTGCAGGGTTTAGGGTTTAGGGCTTAGGGGTAAGGTGTTAGGGTCTGGGGCTTAGGGTTTAGGGCTAAGGGTGGGCGATGCCCAAGACTTCTGATCCCCAAACTTGTTGTGCGACTCGTTGTTTTTTTGGAAGATGGTTACGGGGGTCGGTAGACAGGCTTGAAGCCAGTTCAAACATCAACATGGGCGATTTTAGGACCTGCCCCTGTGCAGTCATCAAGGGGGAGTGCTATAAACCCTTTGTCATATACCCCCCAAGGCCCCCTATTTTGGAGAAACACAGAAAGCAGGTACCAGAATTCAGGGCGCCCTGACCTGCCCAAGCCCTGCGCCCTAAACCCTAAACCCTAAACCCTATAAACCCAATGGGTTGTTGCCAAAGTTGTGGGCCCCTTTGGCTTATAGATTATATTACGGCACCTAATGTTTAGGGGCCCCAAAATGAAATTCTGTTTTTAGGAACTGCCCACATCTCAAGCCAGTGCATATGTACATATTAATGTATACATATAGATATAGAGGGAATATATATACATATATGGATTGCGGGTCAAGGTTAGTAGGAGATAAACGAATATGTTATATGATATATGAGGATTATATTCCCTTATTCCCCACTAATCACCAGTAAGTTCCAAACATCCCAAATAGATTCCAAATAAGGCTTAATTAAAGGGCTTATCTAGTTATTTTTTGAAGGGGAGTAGGGGGTGGGGCGCTGTAGTATAGGATCCCATGATTCCAAGCTGATCTTAGGCTGGAGGGATGTCCTGACAGACAACATTTTGAGGGCACCTATGTGCAAGTGTGCCTCTTCTGCAGCTTCCATGAGGTGTCTCAATGGACCCATTAAGTTGCAGCTTCATCATGTTCTTCATAGTCGGGATCCGTGTAACTTGGTTGCTTCTCCCGGAGAGTTGAGCATCAGGGTTCAGGGCTTAGGGTTCTTCTGAAGGACGTATCATTGGTGGTGGCAACGACGGCCCTTTTCCCCCACAGAGGGGTTTACACAAAGCGGTGCCCCAACACAGTTTTGGAAACCCCTAAGTGACTTGAGCTTTATCTGCCTTCACTGGCTGATGCGCTGTTTGTCCTTTCCCCCCAAACAAAGCTCCATCTAATCACGTATGTTCCCAATCGATGTAAAACCCCCGCACTGCCCCTACTACCGGGAATTCCCGTAGTATTTGTATGTACTATATGCGGAGTATGTATTTTGAGGAGGTTGGGAGGTATTATGCTTGCAGGGAAAAGGATTACACGTGAAACCCTTCGTTTTCCCATTTGCAAGGCCCGTGCCAAATATTTGCAACAGAATCAACAAGACATCCTGATATCCTCCATATCCCTAGAGTCCCCAGGGCTTAAGAACTGCCACATTTTACAGAAGGCCAAGCATGCTTCGGATAGACCCCAACCGTAGCCGTAAACTCTACACACCCTAAAGCCCTCAAACTTAAACCCCAGCCTAAACCCTGGAACCATAACCTTGAGCCCTCAACCCTAAACCCTTAACATCCCTGAACCCCAACCCTCAACCCTACACCCAAACCCTGCTGAAAACAGTGTAGAAGAAGGTTCGCCATTAAAACGGTAAACTCATGGGTTCCCTTACTACTCCCATCTATACTACCCCCCTAGGTTCAGTACTAACTCCAATACACCCCGAAACCCTATGTAATCCCTGTATAACCAACCCCGTACAACCCACCCTAAACCCTAAACCCTCAACCCTGAGCCCTAAACCTTGAACCCTAGACCCTGAACCCTAAGCCCTAAACCTGAAACCCTACACCGCAAACCCAGGACCAGGGAGCTGGCGAAGCAGCAGAGGTTTCGCAAGATAAGATCAAACGGAGAATGGTCCCGGCATTTGGGTGGCAATTGATGGGAGAGGGCGGGGGGGTTAGTGTTTGGGGTTTGGGGTTTGGGGCTTGGGTTGAGG
>CAJNIZ010001570.1:41571-60745 GCA_905231905.1 Symbiodinium pilosum
GGAGTTTAGACTATAGCTCAGGTGTAGATCGTTCTGTTTCCTTAGTTTATGGCGACTTCCAAAAACCACAAGCTGCTTGTGGCGTGTGCCACACGGATGGTCTGACACAGTCACGTGCTAGTGTTTGCCTGAGTCACTTGAGGAGTTTCCCGTCAGCAGTTTTGTTGTGGAAACTTGCAGTGCTCCGTATTTTGGGTAATTCCCCCAACTGTAACTGTCCTGAAAGAGGTCTTACTATTACGCGATTATTATAACTCCGTTGCGGTCAGCGGGAATGACGTAATTAGTACGTACCCATAAACCCTAAATCCTGAACCCTCAACTCCAATCATGCCCGGCAATCAAGGGGAGATATAGTTCATGGAGGAAGTCTGGCATCATTCCATATGGGGTTTTCTAAATTATGGCGTTTTTCCAGGTTCCCAGTATAATATGGCCCCTAATATTGTGAGTGCCCTGAAAAGGAACCGTCCCTTTTCGCAAGACGAGAACCCTAAACCCTAAACCGCGTGCCTCATGGTAGGCCGTAAGGGATGCCAGCCTATCGGCAATGGAGGGGGCGGATAGCTTGTTTTGTGGTTGTTAGTCCTCAAGTAACCCATTATAGTAATTTCCGTTTTTTTTTCATTCCTTCATTCCCAGCTAACCAAAAGTAAGTGTAAAGGTCGCCTCAAGGCAGATCCCTACCAAAATGCGGTACTACCTAATGGCCATTTTGGTACATGTACTTTGAACAACTACGTTCCACGATTCCGGTCTTGTTTTGGTAAGGTATCATGGTCTTGCAACGGGGTACATGTAGACCCATGGCAATGTGAGCCTTAAACACCTGAGCACAGCCTCCAAAGCCCTCAGCCCAGTGCCAGTTTTCTCCTAAGCCTGAAACCCAGCACCGCAAGTCTTCGGGCTTGAAGCCTAAACCCCAAATGAGCTATTGTCTAAACTCCTTAACGGGGGGGTTATATAGGGGATTATATAGGGGACTACTATAGGGGATATTAAGGGGGATACTAGGAGATTAGACTATGGCTCAAATCTCCATCCTACATTGTAAAGTCTTATACGGTAACTCTGCACCTGCAGCGAGCTAAGGTTTTTCCTCACCTATGAGGAAGAGAATCGGAGGTGGGCAATCCTCAAAGACGAGAAGCCGATAGCTTGGTCCCAGGAGGCTTGGCAGCATTTGGGCGACTTTGATAATTTTGGAATAGAGTCTATATGCGGCTATGTCCTAAACCTTGAACACTACAGGGCTTATGTAAGGTGCAGGACCTCGTATCAATTGAAGGTCAGGTTACGCCACTATAGACCATCAATGGGACTGGGTGGGCTTTGTTGGAATTCTACTGGGGTTCTCAGGGACAAGGCACTATCTTCTGCGTTGTTTTGTGTGGAGGTTGCATAATATACAACCCTAAACCCTAAACTATATTGCGCATATTGCTATCAGCCTGCATCCGCTTGGGCGCCATCTTGCCATCTCGCCATCATGGCTGTCATGTTTTCAGTGCTAGGTGCACTGCTTTACCATTTCTGATCTAATCAGGAAGTATACTAAGTTATCGTGGTTCTGCTACTGTCAGTACAAGCCCAAATCTCAAGCCTACTCCATGCAATCGTGTAAGAACTGTAGAGGACGTTCCGGCGGATGCGCCAGTGCCTGCGCCCTTTGAGGCGAGAGGGTGCTAGGGCTTGAGGGCTCGGGGAGTTTGGGATTGAAGGTTCAGGGTTTAGGATTGAGGGTTAGGTTTTAGGGTCTTGGGTTTATGCGGGGGAGGGGTTTAGGTTCGGTGGTTTGGGGTTTGGCGGTGCAAGTGAAGTCTGAAGTGGAACTTCAAATCTTAGTCACGTTCATTCACGTAGTACGTTCTGTCAATCGGGGGCTTCCATAAATAGGGGGCCCCAACATGGACTTCCCCCAAATTAAAGTCCTTACCATAGGAACCTCTAGAAGGGACCCCAATTGTTGGAGATCCCCATTACTGTGCTTGTGATGGCCACACACTTCCGCATGTGGTTTCAGTCTACAGTTTTGCTGTGACTACATGTCATATCATTACTAGCAGCTGCTTACGCATGAAGAGGTTGTGCGGCAGGAAAATTCAGCGTTGCGGTGTTGAGGGCTTTGGGGTCAGGATTAGGATTTAGGGGGGCTGGTGCGCAGGCGCAAAACTTAAAATGCCCGGGCAACAGAAGCATGACACAGAACAAATCTATCATCAGGCTGAAGCCCTGAGATCACAGACCATCCTTCGAGCTAGGGTATTTGATCAGGGTTTGGGGTTCAGGTTTTCAAAAGCCCTTACCCCAACCCAAAACGCCCTAAAACCATTAAACCTTAAAAAACCCTAAACTCCCTAAAGCTGGCAAATAAACGCCCCAAACCCTACAGTAAACCCTAAACCCCAAACTCCATGTCCGTCTTCAAGTCAGAGGTGGAGTGGCACGCCCACGACGTACTTCTGCGCGTCAGCAGAATCGAGCTGAACGAGGCACGTACTTTTTTACCAGCTTAGCGTTTGGGGTTTTGGGGTGTGGCGTTGGGGGTTTAGGGTTTGGAGCTTTAGGTTTAGGGCGAGGTGTTTAAAGGGTTTGGGGTTCAGGTCTCAGGTTTGACATGAAGCATGCGGTGGGGTGTTTAGGGTTTAGGGTTTAGGGGTGTAGGGTTTAGGGTTGATTCTGGTTTTGGTGCGGGTATGGCTGACGCATTAGCAATTTTGTTGACTGTATGCCTATCTATGCACTAGACTATCCGGAGCAAGGTGCCTGAAACCGGGTTTGGTATATTGGGGAAACATGGGGATGATGGAAATGAAATGGAGCCTACTATAGTAATTTTGGGGTGATATTGAGAGAACATAGGATAATATAAGGTTAATTTTGGGGTTTTATAGTCCTAAACCCTAAACCTAAGCCCCTAAACCCCTAAACTCTAAACCCTAAGTAGAGGTTCAGGCTCCGTTCCCCAATAATTACGCTGGATGCGGGGCTGCAGAGGGTGATTCCAGGCATCCCTCTCCCTCTTGGAAGATTGTAAGACAACCCCAGGGTGTAGGGGTTTAGGATTTAGGGTTTAGGGTTCAGGGGTTTAGGGTTTAGGGGTTTAGGATTTAGAGTTTAGTGTTTAGGGTTAAGGGTTTAGGGGTTTAGGGTTTAACTCAAACAAAATCCCAACCGAATCTGTGAGTTGGAGTTTTTGGGTGCAAGGTTTGGATATTTCAGGAATGAAGTGTGACGAGGCGCTGTAGGGTTTGGCCTTAGGAAGAGGATGGTAGGGCGCCCCCTTATTCGGGAGATTTTTAGCGGATTATGCGAGAAACTCTGAGATTCTCTTATGTAACCAGGTAGCTAGAATCCACTAAGCCCCAAACCCCTAAACCCCACACCCACTGACTTTTTTTTAACAAAACTCAGGTTGACTTGGCAGCCCGACGAGTGGCGAACAAGTTCTTCGAAAACCCCAGGCCGTACCCGAGACGCGCTTGAGCTTGGATAGAGTTTAGGGTTTAGGGGTTTAGGGGTTTAGGAAGCTTGGATACCGCCTCCAGTAACAGTCTATAGTCGGGATTGTACTGGGACAACGGAAAATCAAATGTAAATTATTTGGACTAGGGATTGTATGGGGTGTAGATAGGGATTATAGGGTCATGTTGACGGCTTTTTTTCTTAAATTTATACCATACATATTATCCAAGTGTTAACGGGTCGGGGCAGAACCTAAGGTTGAGTCTTCTAGGTCTCTCAAGGAAACATGCGGAATGTCACGGAATCACTTGAGCCATAGTCTAAACTCCATATAAGGGGGTCATATAAGGGATCATCTAGGGGACGACTTTTGGGCTTCTCGAGGAGGATACTCGGAGATTAGATTATAGCTCGCTTGAGTACAGCTCCTTCTAGTACAGGTCCCTGCCAATGTGTCTCCCATCTCGGCATGCAGTGGAAGTACGTAAGGAGGTCAACATGCAGGGGATGCTTTTTCTCTAGGTTGATGTTTGCGACAGAAGTTGCCTAGCCGTAGCAGAAAAGGCTCTGCCTTGGCTTGCTGGTTCACATTTCATAGCTGTCTTGAGTCATAGCATGCAGTTCTCATGGTATATGATGTCTTTCATGAAAGTACACAATCATCGTTAAGAAGTTGTCTCACCTCTGGTTCGCAAGCAGTTCCTATATAACTCCCAAGAATACACAAGTTTCCAATTTCTTTTTCCCCTCACTATCTAGGGCACGCAACTTGGCTTGATTTGCTGACTTTTTTTTCAATATCGCATTTTTACAGTCCTGAATCTCCAAAGGGCTCCGCCCCTTAACTGAGACACCCCCCATATACTAATCCGTTGATACCCTTGCACCTTTTCGGGGTTCTGCTTTCCTTTATAAAATTGAGAAACGAAAAAAAAAGGGTAATTATTGCCCTTATTGTAGTATGGCTACTGGGCTTGGGAGCCAAACCCCTCAACCCCTAAACCCCTGAAGCCTTACACTCCTAAACCCTAAACCCTAAACCTTAAACCCTTGAACCCTTAAACCATATCTCCATTCCTCCCAAGTCCCCTTCTTACAGAGTGCCTGGGATGAAGGATGATGTTGTTGCTACTTAAGAGTGTGCAGGGCTTGGGGTTTATGGTTTAGGGTGTAGGGTTTGGGTTGTAGGCTCCTTTCTGTGAAGCAAAAAAGTGATGACCTAGCATTACCGACACGCTTCTGGGAATCATCGACCCTTAAAGTTGAACTCCTAAACAACAAGCCCTTAAATTGAACACTTCAGGTACACGAAATGGCGTGCGACGGCGTGCCCCACGGTCTGCAAAACGTTGTACATGAAAGACTGGGGTGCGAAAGATGTCGCAAGTCTCTACGCGCACTTGTGCTTTTATCACAGAGCCCTGGTTCTGTTGAGTTTTTGGAGTGTAGGGCGTTGTCTTGGGGTTCAGGATGTAGGTACCCTTCCTCTAGCTGACCCCAGAATATGGTATCATAAGGGTTGCTGTCTTCGCCTGGCCTTTTTTGGGTGTTCCACGTCAGGCTGAGGAGAGCATCTGCTCCGAGTCGTAATCCTGATAAAACCTCTTTTTAAAGCCCTTTTTGGGGTTCCGCTTGGAGGGTCAGGGGAACTTCGTAAGTAGGTTAATAACCCTTACAATCCGTATCAATCCATATAATAACCCTAGGTATCCTCATGATTTAGCAATTTACTAAGTCCCCCTGACTCTCCAACCATGTCCTTTTCGGAGAGCAAGGTGTAGGAGTACGGGATTTTAGGAGTCCAGCATCGTACGCAACAAAATCTGTGGGTGCGAAGAGGATTTCGATGAGAGATCGACGTGTGTCGGCTCTGTTAGTTTTGGCAGGCCCTCTTGCTTGGGATTTAGGGTTTAGGGTTTGGGGGTCCCCTAAACCCTAAACCCTAAAACCCTAAACTCCCTAGGGTTTAGGGGCATCTCAGATACTCCTGGCATTTATAACCCAAGTATCATCATGTGAGGCAACTGAGGAGGCCTTTGGTTGGGTTAGGAACAGCGCCATTAAGGGTTTAGGGTTTAGGGGTTTTGGGGTTTAGGAGTTAGGGGTTTAGTCTGTCTGGAGCGATAAGCCCCGAGCCTGAAACGAGCCTGTAGTCTAAAGAGTCTAAAGTGCTTAAAGGGTGTGCTATGGGGGGTATACCCTGGAGCATTACAGGGGTTGTTAAGGGGGATACTAGGAGTTTAACCCTAAACCCAAGGGTTATAACGGGAGATGCCAGGAGTTTTGACTGTAGCTCTCATGAGTTTGCACTTGGCAGCAAGGAGAGCATGACCAATACCGATCCATGAACAAGCGGTATTGGCGTGAAGAGGCGCTATAGTGTAGGCTTCAGGGTTAAGGGCTTAGGGCTCAAAAGGCTGGGCAAAAGAAGGTGGAGTATAGGAAAGAAGCCCGCAACATAATGGAGTATATACTAGGGATCCTTCAACCCACCTACTTTCATCTCGTTTTTGGAGTCCCCTGATTAGAGGCGTTTATGCGGATATGCAGAGATAAGTAGGGTGCAGGGCGGTTTAAGGTAAACGAAAGGAGGATTAGACATAAAAAGGTCGGTGGGGACATACTGGGGCCTTTGATCTAGCTGAAGTTAAATGTGGCAAAGTTCAAGCCCGACAGTTTTTTATGTTTGGTGCTGCAGGGCTTCCCTTCTTCATCGTCAGAGCTGTCGCGCCCACAAGATGCAGCCAACATCAGGGACTATCTGCTGCAGCACCCCAAATTGAATTCTAAAGAATACTATACTTCACACACAGAGATCAACGCACACGATCTTGGATGTTCTGCCGTTTTGGCTGTACCCCTCTCTAAATAAGAATGGCAGAACACCCACACCTTGCTGAAGTTCAGACCCTGTGGCTATATAGGGGATATATAGGGATGATGGAAAAGACCATGGAAACTGCTACACTATTATAGGGCTATATAGGGGTTATATAGGGGATATATAGTACCCAAAATAGGGTTTGCGCCCGGGATTGGGTGAAGGACTAAGGCGTCAGGATTTGCAGGTTGGCGTTTGCTTGAGGTTTCCGCTTCGGGGATTAAGGCATGTGCTTCAGGGGATCAGGCTCTCAGATGTGTGAGGGGTATTTCTCAAAACTGGAGGCCCTTGAACCCTAAACCCTAGACCCTAAACAGGAGGCCCATGGGGACCCAAGGGGTATATTAAGGGATCACAAGGGGAGTCCGGCGGCTGTCAATTACGGATTCTGCAGGTGCAGCAAATGGACCCTATGCGTACCTACACTCCAGTTCTCCATGGCCCCTCAAGCAGTTCTCCCTAAAGCTTATACCGTAAATCCCAGCTGCAAAATGGCCTACAAGCAGTAAGTCTTGCTTGAGATCCCACCAACCTCAGGTGAGGGCTTAGGGCGATGTATAGGGCTTAGTGGGTTTAGGTTTCAGAGTTTAGGGCATGTTGTCATGGAGATATAAAAGATCGCTTCAAAGCGGTCAGGGGGACTTTCTGGGGCTTGGAGTCGAGGGGCTGCAGTAATTGCAAAAATGGAGAACCAAATGGAAAAGGACATGGAAACTGAGGGTTTATTGAGTTTATAGGTGTTTACAAGACATATTAAGGCTCTCTTGACTCAGCAAGTCTAGCTCGTAATAGGCCTTACGGGGCTCATAATAGATAGGCTTACTAAGTCAAAACAGACTCCAAGTAGTGGGGTCCTAAGCGCTTGTATACTGTTGCGACTAAGACCTTGGTATACAAGAACACCATGAATTCACGGTGGAAATTAATTATTTAGGGACGTGCAGGGTGTTCAACATAAACCGTCTCTAGGGGCTCCTAAGAGAGTTTTTAAGTCATGATCTTTTGGTTGTAGGTCAGGTAGACGCTATGTCCTCAGCTCCGAAATTCAAACCCATGAGAGCTGCATCTTGGACTCTAGGGTTTAAGGTCCCTAAAGCCTAAACCCTCAACCGCGGTTGGAGGTGGTAACTTTCAAAAGTTGGAGGCCTCAATCAAGAACAACTCCAGGTGTGTAGTTACAAGTTGGATACCATGAGGCTCATATGGGCCGTTCCCAAAATTGGGGTCCCGGTTTAGTACCCGTACGTACTAGGTGCCGTTATATTACAAGTAAAAGGGGCCCGCAATGTTGAGAACAACCCATCTAGTGCTCGTGTAAGGGTGGTGCTCGTTTCGCGAGGTTCCCATAGGTCTTCTACGCGGTTACAAACATGATAACCGCCCACAGCGCCCAAAAAACGAATACCCGCTATCTTGGATTCCCGTGCAACACTAAGCCCTGAACCCTCATGTTGTTGGAAGGTGGCTGAAGCTCTCCGCTTCAGAGACTGGGTTGCTGTTAAGGCACTTAAACTAAGTTACTATGATAAGGAAACCCTATTGTTTACTATATACCCATATTCCAGCAATTTAATCCCTAAACCCAAAATTAGACCCTAAACCCTACATACTCCTATTATGGTAACTTAATTTAAGTTTCCTAGCAGCAACCCAGGAGAAGACAGTGAGGAGTTTTTGCTGGATAAGTTTGCGTCATGTTTGCGGAGGCATGGCTACGAGGCTCATGGAGTTTCAAACAGCGGGGATATGCAGGGCTCTGGGTTAAAGGGTTTTTGGTTTTAGGGTTAAGGGTTTTAGAGTCAAGCGTTTTAGAGTTAAGGGTTTTAGAGTTAAGGGTTTTGGAATTAATGGTTTTAGAGTTAAGGGTTTTAGTGTTCAGGGTTTTGGGGTTAAGGGTTTAAGGTTTAGGGCTTTTAGGGTCTAGGGTTTAGGGGTTCCGTTTGCCCTTGGGGACCCCAGGGATGTATCGAGATTGAAGGGGGATCATAGGGGTACCCCAGGGATTCCAGACACATGTTATTAAGCTTCGTTAAGGAAGACGAGCATGAGCAACGTAACGTGGACGCCCGCGAAAGGGCCCTACTAAGACCACTGTCCCTTTCAAAAGGGCCCTACTAAGACCACTGTCCCTTAGGGTTTAGGGTTTAGGGGGACTGTGTGGGGTTCCGTGTTAGTTTGCAGAAGGGGGTAGAGGTTTTTGCATGGTCTTTGACTTTGAATCCCATCCTTTGATGATAATCTCCAACAAGGTATATGCCCATCTGAGTGTATGTTGAAGCATGTTGTGAATATTTATCATTATGAGTGTGGGGGGTGGGTTCATTATGACGTGCGGGGCCAATCATGAGCACACACACACATACACATCATCACAGCCAACGTCCCCTTGCTGTAGAATGGTGCTATAGTGGGGGTATGTATTATTTTTGGGCTTGGGCGTTGTATTGTTAGGAGGAAGTTTTCATCTTGGCCGCTGTGTTAAAACAGCTTTCCACCTCAAGTCTATGGTCCCCCTTAAGTAGATAGAATATGGGATATCTGGGGTCTGATTATCATTTACCCTTAAGTAGATGGACTATGGGATATATGGGATCTTATTATAATATACCCAAAGCCCTATTCCATCTACTTAAGGGGGCCTATAAACCTTAGACCTTATGCTCAGACCTAGAGCTTAGGTTTTAGGGCTTAGGTTTTAGGGCTTAGGTTTTAGGGCTTGGGGTTTGGGGCTTATGGCTTAGGGCTTGGGTCCAGGGATTGCAATATATCAAGGATGCACGTGTGGGCGTGCTCATCTATGAAAGCCTATGTGGGGGCTTCCGCAACAAGAGTGTGCCCCGATGTGGACCTCAATACAGAACAATCCTTATGAAAAGAGGTTTGAACAGGAGCCCGCTTTTGTTGGAAACCCTGAGACCGGCAAATCCTGATATATCCAAATATCTTCCCGAAATGCCCCGATGTAATCTCTACATCAGCGGCATACCTTTTCGCGCTCTTTGGCAGCAACCTAAACTCCTTAAACCCTGAACCCGGAAACTCTCTTTACCACCCCAGGTCTGAAACCTTATGTTGTTGCCCTAAGCCTTGAACTCTCATACCGAAAGTGTAAATCCCGCCAGGGTTGATGGGTTTTAGGGTTCAGGGTTTTATGGCTTAGGGCTTCAGAGTTTCGGGTTTGTAGTTACGGGTGCGGTAAATCCTAAACCCTAAACCCTAAATCCCAGACCCTAAGCAACCCAAGCCACCAAAAGATTGCATGCCTTCCTGTGAGAGAGGACAAGACAGTCACCCTCGAAGCGCAGCATCATGCCCGCAAGCTCAAGGCAGGTGTACATGTACAGATATACTATAGTCTAAACTCCTTCAAGGGGCTGATATTTCGGGAGATGCTAGGAGTTTAGACTGTAGCTCATATATATATATACACACATTATTTGGGATTCTATGGGGTTAAGGGTTTAGGGTTGAGCTATTTTGTTCGGGAAAGGAAACAGGAAACGACTATAATGGAGAGTCAAATGGACAAGCAAATCGAAAGTAAAAGGAAAGCTGCGACTATGTAGTTTTATATAGGGGTTATATGACATGAAAGGTTCAGGTTTCAGGATTGGAGGTTTCGGGTGGGTTGGGCTTAAGGCATTGGCTTTTTAGGTTTCACAGCTTAGTTTTCGAGCACTTTAGGATTTGGGTTCGGGGTTTGGGCGTCTTGGGCTTGGGTTTCAACACGCTGGTCAGCGTCTTCTTCGCAGTAATCTGTTCATGCTTCTTTCTCATTGTAGTTCATGTGTACTTTCTGTAGGAGCATCAGCATGAGCTTGAGAGAGCCTCTTGGCCTCTGACGTATATGGGTTGATGCTTCGGGACCTTCACTCCAGACCCGATACCCGAGAAGCCTCAACTTGGTTTCTGTATCACCGCAAAGGCTCCTGTTGGACCATTAGCGCATGGCGACCCTCAACCCTAAACCCCCAACCCTAAACCCTCAACCCTAAACCCCTGATAACAAAAGCCTAGACAAGGCTTCTCGAGAGTAGATCGACAACCTCTTCTTCAGACCTCTCGCCTAGAACTCGTAGCAACTAGTAGTAGTAGTCGTCGTCGTGGTGGTGGCGGTGGTGGTGGTAGTAGTAGTAGTAGTAGCAGCAGTAGCAGCAGTAGCAGTAGCAGTAGCAGTTGCGAAAGTAGCCGTAGCAGTCGGGGCCTCAGAGGAATCGCAGCAGTCACCATCGCCATCATCGCAAGTTGCACTAGCAACAGAAGCAACAGAAGGATGGGGAGGAGTAGGCACAGAGCAGCCGGCCAACGGGTGATGGAAATAAGCAACAATGGAAATGCCACCTGGCAGAACGCTTAGGTTGAAAGTACTACCGGCTGTGAATTTATTACCACCAAAAGCCTCGCGAATGAACCAGTACTAACATTGCAGAGACTAGGAGATAGTCTCGAGCATTGTCCCTCATGCAAATGTAGCGTAATAATCCTAGACCCTAAACCTTATTGCCCTTTATCAACATACTACGCAAATTTGCCGGATGTTATTTCTGCCGTACGACCCGGTAGGCCATAGACTCCAGCAAGGACGAAGCACTACCTAGGCAGTACTTGGAGGCTCTTTTGACTTCATAAGTTTATCTTTTGACTTCATAAGTTTATCCATTAATTCTCTCGCTTACTCCCCTTTCTGAAGCCCTTTACCTTTTCCGTCCCGCGACGTAGATTTTGTGAGCCAAGAGAGCCTTGAAGTACCAGGCCACCTTACGCCCGCAAAGGAAGCGGTCTAAGGTTTAAGATTTAAAGTTAAAGTCCCAGTCCTTGAATAACCATAATACTCCCCTACATCATCCCTATATACGTAACACCTTTCAAAGAGTTTCGATTACAGTTCTAGGAAGTAGAGATCCAAGAAGTTCCTATCTGCAGGCTCCTGAGATCTTACTTGGAGGCTCTCGTGGCTTGGTAGGCCTACCTCGTACTAGCACTTATGGGGCGTGTAAAAGGGTTTAGGGTTTAGGGTTAAGGGTCCAGGGGGGGGCAATTGAGGATATTAGGTTGACTTACTCAGTCAGAAGAGCCTCCAAGTAGTAGCTACTGATCATTGTTTAGGGTTGAGGGTCAACATGCATATATAGATAAATACATATGAGTTTGTATGCGCTTATTTCTAGAGTCATACACGCACACGTACGCGAGCACACACACACACACACGCACATATATATATATACATATATAGAGTACGTGTGTGCACATGGATAATATACGCTTATATTCACATACACACGACACATGCATATGTATACATAGATGCATGCAATCTATGTATACATACATGCACACACATTTACGCACACGCACACACATATACCTTTAAATGGTATGCACCTTAACATGTGTGTAAGTATATATGTACGCATACACACACACACAAAAGATACACACATTTATATACATAGATGTAGGTATGCACAACAGTATGTGCCTATAGTAGATCCTAAACCCTAAACCCCCAAACCCCTAAACCCCCAAACCCCTAAACCCCCAAACCCTAAACCCCCAAACCCCTAAACCCCCCAAATCCCTAAACCCCTAAACCCCTAAACCTTAAACCCTAGCAGCAGGCCGCAGCAGACTACTTGCAGCGCCCCGTGTCGAGGAATCTGCCCTCGCAGGATGCCTTTGAGGACACTTTGCCTTTACGTTTAGGGCTTAGGGTTGAGGGTTTAGGGTTTAGGGCTAAGGGTTTAGGGTTTAGGGTTCAGGGTTTAGGGTTTAGGGCTTAGGGTTCAGGGTTTAGGGCTAAGGGTTTAGGGCGCTTTAGCGGCTATGTAGGGATATTGGCATGTACATATATATATATATATGTATATACAAGCCAGAAGTACAGGAGTCCATGGTTGCAATATTAGTTTCAGTTGGCGTTATAAAGTAAGTATAAGGTACCAACTACGTACCGAAATTTAATAAATCCAATCTGAAACTGGGGAATTCCCAAAACCTGATCATGCGAAATGCTTGTTTTCATCGGTATATACAATGTTTTCAGGGGTTCCGTGGATCATGCGGGGGTGTGTTCACTGCGCTGGCCATGACTTTTGAATCAGACGTGGGTTCGTTGGGGGGGGGGCTTACCATATATATATATATGTATATATGTCTACATGGACAAATATCCACAGACATGTAGGAGGTAGATTTCAGTTCTAGAGCTGAGGGATTGGGGACTACAGGGCTCTGGGGTTTCTACTTGTATCTTAAGGGTTTAGGCTTTAGCGTTTTAGCTCTACTTCTCTTTAGGTCAGGTGACCGTCAGTAATACCCAGACCCAACCCTAAACCCTAAACCCCTGAACCCTAAACCCCTGAACCCTAAACCCTCAAACCCTAAAACCCTAAATCCCCAAACCCCCGAATCCCTGAACCCCTAACCCCCTAAGCCCTAGAGCAACCGGACCCTGAGAGGTCTCAACCTCGGAAGGCTGTGAGTTCTGCGGTCTATGTAGGCTTTCTGTCGGGTTTTATAGGGTTTAGGGTTTGGGGCTTAGGAGATAGGGTTTAGGGTTTAGGATATGAGGTTTAGGGTCTCAACCTCGGAAGGCTGTGAGTTCTGCGGTCTATGTAGGCTTTCTGTCGGGTTTTATAGGGTTTAGGGTTTGGGGCTTAGGAGATAGGGTTTAGGGTTTAGGATATGAGGTTTAGGGTTTATGTAGGGTTTTTATACGGTTTACTTGGGGGTTATGTAAGGTTACATAGGCCTTAGAGGGGGATGTAGGGTTATATTATAATCTAAGATGCGGAGGCTTTCAAACTCCTCAAGCCCATTAACCCTAAGCTTTGAGCCCAAGCATCGGTTCTTATACCCTCCACAAACCTCTGAAAAACAGGAGCTCCGGATGTGGGATAAAGATATCAAAGCAAGGCGCCACTTCAGTGTCTCGCTGAAGTGGTTTTCCAAATTCTTGGAGACACTCAGCTGCACATTTGGGTTTAGGGTTTAGGGTCCAATTTCTTGGAGACACTCAGCTGCATATTTGGGTCGAGGATTATCAGGCTGGGGCCCTAAAGCCCTAACGCTAATTAAGGCTTATTTAGGGTTCAGGGTTTAGCCCTTGAACCCTAAACACTCTAAACCCTAAACCTCTAGGGTCCCAAAATTGTTCGGGGGAGATCTGCAGCTGAATGGCGGGGTTCAGGATAGCTGGGGCCTTCTTTGAGCTCCCCTTTAGGGTTTGGGTTTAGGGTTTAGGGTTTAGGGACTATTCTGGAAAGTACTATCTAGGTTTAGGGTTTGGAGGTTTTGGCTTTCAAAGATGTTCGGAGGCGCTCAGTTGCCTATTAGGGATCCGCCTTCTGAGGTCCATGATTTTTGGAACTACCATTGCGGCCGAGGCTTTTTTGATAGGATTCAGGATTATCCTACCCTAAATAGTAGCTTCCATTTTCTTTTCCATTATCCCTATGTAATTCTATATATCCCCAATATAACCCCAATGCAGGACTATCATACTATCAGAGTTTAGGGGGAGGATTTGAGCCTTTGGGGCTACCCTAGACCAAGCCCTTCTCCTTATATAGGGTTTATATAGGGACTATATTGGGGTAGTTTTAGGGTTACATAGGGATAATGGTAATATTGGCCTGTTATAATAGGGTATGTATTGGGGTTTTAAGAAAAGCTTGCGTCACACCATCTAGCTGTCTAAAACCCACTGGAATCCCCATCCCTATTGTTCTTTTGTAGCCCAGCAATGCCCTCCCTCAAGCTACTACTAATAATAACATGCCCTCCCCACCCCTCATAATAATGGAAGAATGGATATTTGCAATCTGAGCTATAGTCTAAACTACTAGTATTTCCGCTAATAAGCCCTAAAGCATTCCCCTATACAACTCCCTTTACGGAGTTTAGAGTGCAGCTCACGTAGTACTAGAGCCTAAACCCTAAACCGAGAATGTTAGGTGGAGACAGTTGATTCCTAGGGGCAGTATTGTTACGGGGAGCGAGCCGGGAGCCTAAAGCTATTATGTGATTATAACCAGGTCCTAAAGGGGTTTAGGGTTTAGGGTTTAGGATAAAGTCTGCTTATTACCTTCATAGAAGCCATATATTTCAATCACAGTCTCAGTGTCCATGTCTTTTTCCATTTGGCTTTTATTATACTGGCTCGTAGTATGTTGACGCCTCACGGCACGCCTTTCTGTTGGCTCGGATAGCCTTCAACATTTCCAGTAGCTTCTTAACGGGGATGATGTAGACCCATGATTAATAAACCGCCTCCTTTAAGACTTTAAGAGGCCTAAATATCAGGATTCCTATTATAATCCATATGAGGCGAGGGGGTTTGTCAATCAGGGGTCCGGGTTACCCTAACAAACCCTAAGCCGCCCTTAATTATCATCGGACTGCTCATGACCTGTTGAATAACCTACTTCCTAGGTGCCCTGCTCTTTAATCCTTGTATGGAAGCCGACTGAGTTCCCATTGAGCCAACACAGCTCGACGCCCTATATGGGGTTTCCAACGATTCGGGGCGTTTAGGGTTTGGGGTTTGGGGCTTGAGTCCCAGAAGAAAAGGTTAAAATATGTTGGGATCTATGTTGTAGCCTTTTAATCATGGACTTTCCTTCTATAGCTCTTGTGGCCATCGGTGGAAAGGATAGAGAATTCTTCAACCTGAATAAACCCTAAACCCTCTCCCAAACTCCAACATGCCAAGGGTTGAAGCCATGGAAGAAATCCTCCACCGCGCAGACGAATGGGAGGTGACGGCTTGTCTTTCCGGGTTGCAGGGTTTCCAATTGATTCGAGAAGGGCTGCCGAAGGATTCGGTTCAGGCTGTAGGGCTTAGGGATCTCCTGGGATCTCCTGGGTGCCACATGGCGTTGTTGAGGATACGTTTGATGAGCATTTTCTGTGGGCATGGGATGGTCCCCAACCCACCCAGCATATGGTGTAAGTTGAAGGTTGACAAGTGGGAAGACAGGTGCTCACCAAGCATGCTGTCGAGAGACAGACATTGGGAGAGCAACCACGTCCTCAAAAACGGTACGAAAACAATCTTATGGCTAGTTTGGGGACAGGCGATGTTGACAAGCCCATCACTGGGAATTCCTATGGAGATTCCCAGTCAAAAGGTGAAGTGGCTGCCTGTATCTCTTCTTGTGGTTTGGGGATATACCCTCGCCGCAACAAGCATGGAAGGATAACATTGCGGGGCATCCGAAACTTGCTTTTCATGCTTGTTGAGGGGAACATACCTCTGACCCTTCCCCAAACTAGCATTGAAGCTGAAATGGACCCCTTTCAAAAGGACAGTAGTCTATGGAGTGTCTTTTTCAGGTTCCATGTTTGTTTGGGGGGGAATAAGCCCTAACATTGTCTTGGCTCATGCCGGAGTGGCATACGTTTCTTTGCTCCTTTTGAGGGTCTGGCCGAGCAAGCTATACCCCAAGCCTTAAACCCTTGAACCCCAAACCCCTAAGAGTTCTCCCTTCATTGTAATTGTCATTGGCAATATGACCCAGCAGGGCCTTAATTCAGGGCGGAGAGATATTTTAGTTTGCTAAGGGTCTGGAACAAGGATTTTCATATATTGGGGTCTATATTGGGGTCCCCTTATTGCTGGAAACTACCTTATACTTTGGTTCTAGCCTTACTTATAGCCCACCTAATGGTAAGCCCAAGCCCTGAAGTCAGAAGCAGCAGTGCGAAAGAAACAATTGCCCAACGCTTGAAGCATTCATCCCGAGGCCCAGGGTTCAGGGTTAGGGTTCCGGGGTGTAATGAAGGCGCAGGGTGGATCAAAGCAGGGTTTTGGGGTGTACTTGACCATAGTTCAACAAGGGCTCTGGTGGAATTATATTTGCAGTTACTTTCCTGGTACATGAACATAAACGCTGAGACCTCTGATACAATGCTCAGTGTCAATTTCATGTTTTCTTTTTCTTTTTCATTTGATTCTCGGTTGTGCCCTAACTGCATATATCCCTGTATAATCCAGTAGACAATCTTGTGTAACCCCTTTGAAGGCACCCTAAAGTGCGAGTCCTCATGCACATGACCGGAAGGTACCGCCAGAACCAGAAATCCTGTCACAGGCACCGCTTGAGGGGTCAGAGGAGGGAAGTTCAGGTACAGGTGCTGAGGTTTGTTGTCTCAGCAGTCCTTTCTTCCTGAAGGGTCCGGTATAGGTTGTAATATTCTGTCATAGCCACTTTCTCATCCCGGTAAAGGTAGACGCGCTGCCCCAAAGCATGAAGCCACTGCCTGCGTTGCCCCTCACACGCCCCAAACCCGAACCTTGCAATCCGTCATGCCCACATCGCCCTTAGCCCTAAATCTTGCAAGCCCTGAGCGCCTTGACCTAAACTCAGAAATCCCTGATTTCCCACATGGGCCATTTTCCGGGCTGATGTTGAATTACATCTTACCTGTCTATGCAAACCTGAACCCAACATGGATTTGGAATGGCGATCCAGCCAATAGCCCCTTCATTTTATTCAGCCCTAGACCCTGCACCCGAAAATCCTAAGGCCAATAGCCCCTTAATTTTATTCAGC
This sequence comes from Symbiodinium pilosum, assembly GCA_905231905.1. NCBI lineage: Eukaryota > Dinophyceae > Suessiales > Symbiodiniaceae > Symbiodinium > Symbiodinium pilosum. The sequence continues at coordinate 58,477 of CAJNIZ010001570.1, forward strand.
CCTAGGCCCTGAACCCGAAAATCCTAAACCCTAAACCTTAGACAAACCCTAAACTACACCCTTCATTGTATGGTGTTATTTTGGTTCCTGAAGTTTCGAGTCCGAGCCTGGGACTTGGTATTGCTTAGTGGGGGATAGTAGGGGGAATTAAATTAGGGGTTATGCAGGGATTATAGGGATTATTTAGGGTTCATTTAGGGATTATATAGGGATTATTTAGGGATTATTTAGGGTTCATTTAGGGATTATATAGGGATTATTTAGGGATTATTTAGGGTTCATTTAGTGATTATATAGGGATTATACTCCCTAATTCCCTAACAAGGACCAGTGAGATTGGGTTGGGAGTTTGGTGCTTGAGGTCTACTAGGAGGTTCAAGTGACTTCGTAAGTAGTTTGACAGGGCTATAACCTTAATTACGATTGGGATATCCTACATGATGTTAGCTACATGGACGCTGTGAGTAGAATTGCAACCTGAGTTTTACTGAGTTACTAGCGTTTCCCCCTAATATTAAAGGACTCCCCTCCTTCCCACCCTAATGTACATACTATGAGCCGCATCAAATGTTACGGGGTGTGTTTATTGTACGGCCCGAACATGGGGGGTATATGGCAGGGTCCTATTGGAATCGAATTAATGTCGTAGAAAATCTGTCAAATCGAATAAAACCGATTAGGTCGAATCAATATCGCAATAAAATCGTAATACAAGCATTTAAATCGGAGTAAAATAGCCATTGAGATATAATGAAAATCTACATACAAGGAATTTGAAATCAATTCGAAAGATAGTCCGACCCATTAAAACCTATTCATGGTCTTCGAAAAATCTCATCATTGACTAAGATCAATTGAAATTTACGTAAAATCCTATTACAGACCGAATTAAGAAGATTCAAACTCGCAATAAGCCCATTCAACATCGTTTTCAGATACTATATAATTTCCTCGTAAAGATTGTTCCGAAACTATCCAAGTCTAGGAAATCAAGGAGATCCCTGATCCTTAAGAGGCGTGCTAGGGACCACCCATACTTCAGAGGATCCGATACGTAATTAGCTATTGTATTGGCCCTTCTTCCAATAATCTTGGGCAGATTTTCAGAAAACGGAATTCGGGGGAACCCGTATTTTTACATAGGGGTGGAGTATAATATTAGAAGGAAGTGATTAACTTCGATGAATCTCGAAGTAGGGTCTAGCGTCAGGGGCTTTGGTATTCAGGTCGAGTTTTGCAGTCTAGGGTTTGGGGTTAGACCTCTCTCTGGTTTTCGAAATTAGGGTTTGGAGTCTAGGGTTCAGGGCTTAGAGGTTGCGAGGTTAGGATTCAGAGGCAAAGCCTGAGGGCTCAGAGTTTCAGGTAACTTTCTGCTTTACCACGGTTCCGCAATATTTTTTTCGACTTTGTATTCGTAGACTGCCCCATATAATTTCTTGACATCCTCTGGTGAAGTCATCCCTGCATTCCCTGAGTGATAGCATCTGCGAATTTTCTATTTGACTGCTAGAGGAGACCCTGATCCCTAAATTGAGCACGTACTTGAACCTAAACTTCAAGCTCGCAAGCCTCCCTATATCCTAAGCCTCTAAAGCCAGAGTTCTAAGCAATTAACCCCTAAACTCGAATCCCTCGACCTTGAATTCTAAGCTGTAAGCCATATCAGAGTTTCCATAAACATTTGGGTCCTGCCCCCCAAAAAGGCCCCCAAGTTTTGTAAATCCTAAACTCAATCAATCCCTACAATCTCCCTGTATCACACCTGCGGAACGCTTATATCTCGTTCAAAAGGGACAATCGAGCAAATGCCTTCAGGCATCCAAATCTTCCAAATCCAAGCGTCCACGGCCATTGACTGAGGCGACCCGTCTTGGTGTAGGGTTTAGGCTGTATGGTTTGGGGCCCCAAGAATTAGAGTACTTAAGCGGGCATGTGGGATTTAATTAGGGTGGTGCCAAACGGACGTGTAGGATCATATCGGATTTAGTTAGAATCGTGGAGAATCAAATGTGAAAGAAAATCAGAAAATGAACTGATGGATGGTCAAGGGATGGTTACCTATGTTGCCTGTAGAGGGCTTATATAGCAGGTTATAGACGAGAGTATTATTGGTTTACTAAGGGGGATGCTAGGGGTTTTGATTACTTAAGAGCCTCCGGCTCAGTCCGCCGACCCAGAGGCGGAGAAAGCACGAAAGCCTAAACGCGAAACCTTGAGGGTTTTCAGCGGCTGGCACGAGACCAATAGATAGGCGCAACAAGACTAGTCC
>CAJNIZ010001570.1:66796-82817 GCA_905231905.1 Symbiodinium pilosum
AAACCCCGAACCCTAAACCTTTAACCCTAAGCTGCCACTGTACCTTCGTCTCAGCCCTACAAGCCCCAAGACCTAAAGTCCGAAACCTGAATTCCCTACCTCTGGGTCAATGTTAGGGATCAGATAGGGGTATAACATAGAGCTATATTGGAATAATGGAAAAGACAGTGGACGCTACTATTTAGGGCTCAGGGATTTTCTTCCTAGGGCAATGTGGGCTAAGAACTCTGAGCCGATGTTCGAAAATTTCCGACTGACTCCTAAAACACCAAAGCCCTCTTTGGACCTCCCAAATAAATACCCACACTGATTGCCTTTACCCCAAAATATAAAGCATGTAGTTGGCGATTGTTTATATTATTTGCGAGGTCTGCTTGAAGGGCTAGGGGGATGTAGCAAGTGGGCTGACAGACCTTGAGCTCATATTGTAGTAACCCTAGTTATCCTAGTTTTCAACCTACTTACTAAGTCCTGCTGACCCTAAACCCACAACCCTAAACGCTGAATACTATAGTAGTTGCCGTTTTCTTTTCCATTCTTCATTTTCCCGCCTGACCCTTCTAGGTCGACTAGACTTTGACCCCCAGACTCTAAAGCCTCATGGAGGTTGAGCGCGCAGCGGATCCACTCAAGACAATCCTTCGAAGGCAAATGCACCTACAAGCCCCACGTGCTGCCACAGGCACCAGGAAGAACCTCTCAAGTGATTGGGGTTAGGCTTCAGGGATCTAGGATTTTGTGTATGGTCTAAGGTATTTTAGCGTTTCGGGCATTTAGGGTTCAGGGAGTAGACGGTGCAAGGCTTAGTTGCTTAGGGCTCTGGGATTGGGAATTGGGGTTCAGGGATTGGGATGATACGGGATTACGGCATTCAAGAGTTGCACTGGGTCTGTCTGTATGAAAAAGGCGTACGGCGTAGAAACCCTGAACCCCCCTGTGTGGTTTCTTCCCTGAACAAGGACACCCCAATATAGAATTTTTTGCGGAAACCCAATCCCTAAAACCTAAAGCCTAGACCCTAGACGTATATCCCCTTCTAGAACCCCTATAATCCCCTTGTAAGGTACTTCTAATTCTGGGACACCCCCACACAAGGAGGTTGAGAGCATCTTGAGAGCGGGGTGGTTGTATAGGGCGGGGGAGGAGGGTTTAGGGTTTAGGTGTGGTGGGGGGGGAGGAGATATTTGGCGTCCGGGGTTTGAGGTTTCCAAAAATACAGAAACCATATGTGGTCACACCATTTCACGCACGAATCGCATAAGTCGTGTGTGGTCGCATGTGTGTAGATTCATACATGTTTCTGTAGCGCCTACATCCGTCTCTGTGTTTTTGCATTTTCCTTTACACAGGTAATTTTTCTTGCCGTGGTAGGATAGTGAAGATGAAGGAGCATATGGTAGCTTCCTAAATCAAGTATAGATCCCAAATATATAAGAGTCCTTAGTATTAGGAGCCCCAAAAAGGACCCATGAAATTTTGGGAAACCCTATATCCCTCCGAGCGAAGATAGAATGGGCAAAGAGGCCTTGCGCAGAATACTCGAAGGGGCAGAAGTGGGCAGAGTGCTTACTGGGAGATTAGGCTGTAGAGCTTAGGGTATTACATCCTTTTTTAGGGTATTCAATTTTTAGAGGAAGATGTATCACCAGCAGGCACTATCACAGGACTACCACGGCCCCCCCAACATATGCCCCACAAACTCACAAGGCCTACCAAGCCCAAATAGGCCTCAATAAGTCCAGATACTCCCCAATCCCAAAAATCCCTAATAAGGCCCGTAAGTTGTGGGGCCCAGATACTGAGAAGGGCCACTTTGGCTCCCTAAATCCTGAGCCTTCTGGACCGGGGTTCAGATTCAATCCTCAATGCTTTAGGCCTTAATGTAGAGGCCTAAATGACTATCAATCTTCCGGTCCCAGATTCCTTGTATCATGATGGTATAGGGTTCCTAAAATGAGAGACGCCATGATGATTTTGGTAACTATTTAAGCCCCTGCAGTAGATCCCCAAGCTTAGAATCTGCAAGAAGCTTCGAGAGATCGAGTGGTGATGCAAGGAATCTACATAGGAGAGGTTCTTCAAAAAAGGAGCCTTTCGGGCCCCCCTGTGAGTATGAAGGCTTTTTGCAGAGATGACTGGCGACCCCCTAAGGATTACATCCTGGATGTTTTGAAAAACTCTTAGGTGTAGGGTTTAGGATTTAGGGTTTTGGGTGCACCTGCCTTGAGCCCTTGCGCCGTCCATCAGGGATTTGCAGGTTGTTGATCGCACAGAGGCTGCAGTTGAGCACCCGTTATTTTGTGCCAGGCATCCTAAACCCTAAGCCCTAAACCCGAAGCCTGAGGCCCAAGCCCTAAACCCTAAACCCTCAGCCCTAAGCACCTAAAGTTCCTGAAATCCCTTGCTTGCAATGAAGATTGCTTTACATCTGTGAGGCAAACCTTGCTATCCCCTTAGGAACTGTGTTTTTTTTGAAGGATAACCACAAGAAGCTTCAGAAAAAGAGCATTTTTGTTGTAGGTCGTAATTTTAGAACCTGCATCCAGAAAGTATAATACCAGTGGCCGTTGTGAAGATTTTGTCGTAGGTTGGATGTCGTGACAAGGCAGACGTACCTCAGCAAGGATAAAACAGACTTCGGTTGCCTTCTCTGTGTCTTTCCCAAGGCACACACCTGCCCGTAATCCTAACCCCAAGCTCTTTGGTAGCCGCGCTGTTGCTACCGACCAAGCTTGAAATCCTGCTGCATTGGTCTAAATGATGCTTACCAGTGCTATGTTCCTAGATTCCTTGTAGGGTTCTGATATAGGGTACCAAAGGTTACTTCAAACAGACGTCACAATGATATTGGTAAGTATTCAGCCTTCCATACATTCTGCTACATAACTTCTGTATAGCCCAGTGTCCATCTTATTTTCCATTTGCTTTTTCCGCTGACTCTCAGTTATGGTATCCCCACCCGCAAAACCCCCTAAACCCTAAACCCCATATCATCCCTTTAAACCCTTATTATGGTACTATATAAACCCTAAACCCTCAACCCATGTGTCTGCTGGAGGCCCGCGCAACATCCCGACGCCCAACAGATCCGGAAGTGGGGCTAAGTCTGAGGCCTGCGCCTTGTTCTTCTAGGTACCCCAGTAGTACCCCTTTAGGGTTAGGGTACCCCAGTAGTACGTTTTTTCCCGCTTTATTTCGGGTTCTCCTTAAAGCGGTGAACAGTAGGAACAAAAAGGTGCCCTCATTATTAAGGGGTTACTGGGGAACCTTGTCTGACCAAGGGTCATTAAGAGAACTCCTAGAGTGTCATTTTGGTTTTCGGTGTAGGACCTGAAGAATAGGGCCAAGCAAAATAGTCCTGGAATGTGCAAGTTTGCGGGTGTCAATCGAAGTCGCCCTTGCCATATTCAACCATTGCTCCGCACCTTGGATCCAAACGAATCCCTAAACCCTAAACTTGGGGCTCCAATGAGCTGATGGCAACCCCCAACAGGGAACCCCAAGGGTATAGCAGGAATACACCAGGGGTATGAGGACCCTGGTAGGTATATTCCTATCATATACCTAGTGTGTGCTTGGGGTTGCCTGCTTCTGCTTGGCATCCCCATTGGAGTCCCTTTGAAGGGACCAGATTTTGGGTACTGGCTTTGGGTAGGGATGTGGGGCTTTAAGCTCCTTTAAAGGGACCCACGGTTGATATTATCTATCCTGCATGACCTTAGTATACTACATTTGCCCGAATTCCCAAGGGATTTGGTACTTAGGGTCATACAGTAGTTTCAGTATCCACCATATTCAGAAAGAATCACGCTAATCATGACCCCCATGAGCCACGGTTCAAGAGTCCATGTAGGGTTTAGGTAGTTGTACGGGCACCCTGGCTGAAAAGCACATTATATTCGTACATGGTAGATTCTACAAACACGGGATCTCAATATAGACCCCAACGTATTACAATCCTTATTATGAGGTCCCCCAACAAACGCATCCCTAATGTTCCGAAACCAAGCCCGGTAGATCCCTACATAACATATCCCTATATAACCCCAATATTACCCTTACACGCCTTTCAAAGGCACCCCAAATTTTCGGAAACCGCTATGTAGACCCTTCCCTGAGCCCCCAAGCTTTGAATGGAGAGCTCGCTCTGGAGGCGTGAATAGATCAACATTTCTCAGCGTGGCGGCCAGGGTTTATGATTTTGCGCTTTCATATGAGCCTCCTGAAATGCACAGCAAGCCCCATAAGACTTGAGCGCAACAGTTTTTGCTTGCAAAACTACCGCCATACTGATTTTGATTGCGCGTGCTACCGTTTGCAGGTTTATTGTCAAGCCCATCTGATTGACTGCAGATTCCTTGTCTGCTTGGTAAATTTCTCTGGTTATACAACGGTTGAAATCTGGGGGTTTGGCCAAAATCAGCAGCCTTTTTTTGGGAGTCCGTATCATACGGATTGAAGATTTTTGGTGGTCTATATTGGAGTCCCCCCTTCGGAAACTGCCACCCTAAACCCTGAACCCTATAGCGGACCCAACGCCTTGGCCTCCTTTCTAAGCCGGCGGCCCGAGCCCCTGAACCCAGGCCTCCAAAAGGATCTACAGAATAGATTCTTCTTGAGGGTTTTACATACCTGTGCAATAATTAAGAACCCCAATCGGGGTTTGGGTTTAGGGTAAAGTTTAACGTTTAGGGCTCCTGAAAATCGCCCAGTAGTAGTTTAGGATACCATATTGAGGGTTCTATACTTCTTGGATCCGCCAAACTCTAAGCCCCAAAACTGCGTGGGGCTTGGGAACCCTGAATAACCGTATATAACCCCAATAATAACCCTATGAAACCCCTATAATAACCTCATATTCCCTGTAGTAACCCCCATATTTTCCCTCTAGTAGGCCTATATAACCCCTATAGCAACCCTATACAACCCCAATAATAACTCAATGTAGAAGGACAAAGTGCACCACCTGGCAAAGCACTTCCAGCAGGTCGAAAAAAGTGCACCTTGATCTTAGCTGGACTTTGCCTGCTTGAGGATGATAGTCCCGCTTAAATAGACAGAATACGGGGTATATGGGGATCTTTTTATGATATAGCCAAAGCCATATTCTACTGTATCTACTCAAGGGGGAATATATGGTAGAAGCCCAAATTGATTACCAACATTGTTGTCTCAGATCCCTCGTGTACTTATGGTATAGGTTAGGTCGGTTAGGTTGGGCCCCCAACCACTAATAGTGACCACAAGAGGTAATGGCGTCTATATTAGGGTCCTTATATATTCCTAGTATGCCACTACTAGTGGGTGGGGGCCCAACCCAAGGGATAGGGGACCTTGAATTGAAATCAAGTGGATATTGGCAATTATTTTGGGCCTAGGCTGTTTCTCAAACCTACGGAGTCTTTGAGGGGATCCAGGCATCAAGCGCTTTTGATTGTGGTACAAGCAATAGCAGAAGGACGTAGGATTCGTAGTGGTCATGCTCAGCGAGTGTAGTCAACCTAGCCGCCAGTCATGTACCGCAATGAACATCTTCAAGCTTTGGGGACGGGGGTTGCTAAACGATTGCTCGGCTACCTACCCCGGTCAGACTGCCACCCTGAAACACATTGCAAGCATAGTAGCTGAAGACAACTAGTCAAAGCTTGGAGTCGACTAATCCCCTGACTCTTATCACAAGAGCCACATAGTATCCAAAATTCTGCTGATGTATCATGTTAGCACAGCGGGAAGATTTGTTATTATGGCGCCCTAGCACTTGATATTCGCCTTACGTATATGGTAACGCAGTAGGAATATCTGCCATTGTGTGTGTGTCTCTGTGTCTTTGTGTATGTCCGTGTGTGTCTGTGTGAGCGCACGTGCGTGCAGTGGGGGGGGGGGGTTGGGGCGAGGCTTATCGTCATGGCAGGGAGAACTGATTGCCAGTGACCCTAAGGATCCAAATAGCCGAATTTTGGTATATGATATTCACAGACTCTAGGGCGCAATGTAGGCATTATCATTGTTGATAGACATGGAGCCCCAGGGTGATGCAAAGCTTTATGGACTTGGAATCTTAGAGTCCTGTTTTGACTACCGGGGCGATGGTAAAATTGAATCAGTATTCCTCACACGCTTAGACTAATGGGGCGTAGCTTCGACGAATGGGGCGAAGCTGGGATTCATGCGGCGATGATAAAAAAATCCGAACTCCTCACACCCTTGGACTAGGCGTAGCTTGGACTTATGGGGCATAGTTTGGACTAATGGGGTGAAGCTTGGACTGCTGGGAACGTAGCTTTGACTAATGGGACGCAGCTTGGACATGTGTGCATGGGGCGTAGCTTGTTTGTATGCAGCCGAGCATGAAGTTACTATGTTTCGAGCCGGCATGCCCAGCTAATCGGAGACACTGGAACATGACCCTGCTAGGCCTCCGAACGGAGTCCGGGCTCCTGTTCTATTCGATGTCCCCTATACTATATCTGAACAAGGAATCTGGGACCATAATCTTGGAAACTATTTAGGCGGCTACGTTAGACCTTCTGCGCTGTCAGCTAGGTCTTCCGAGTTTGTGATACATTTTTTGAAGCCTTCAGTTCAAGAGCTCCTGCAGCCTGAAAGCTAAAACTCCAGCAGTGCTGTGTTCATGATTATAGTCCCCCTTAAGTAGATAGAATATGGTTTTGGGTATATTATAGCAAGATCCCTATATACCTTATATTCTATGTACTTAAGGGGGACTATAATCATGAATATTTGTAGAATGCAAAGAAAGATGGTCGGAGTTATTCTGATTGACCTCAACCCAGGTGGAATACGCAGAAACAGTGGCGGCCGGCGTCGAAAAGCGCTCTCAGTTTTTGAAGGTTGGCGTAGCTGAGAAGGAGCTCCACTGGGATTTAACGTTCAGGCATTTTGGGGTTTGAGTGTCTTTTTACGATGTTCCGGGGTGAGAGGCTTTGAGTTGGGATTTGGCTTTTGGCTTCAAGCTTTCATGGGCCACGTGTTTGCAGGCTTTCTCAGGGATTGGCAGAAGGCGGGCAATTCAATTCTGTAAGTCAGCCACTTGAGCTGGTGCCGATGCTAAGCCGTGTGCCCATTTGTGTTTTCAACATGTCGGGATCTTCCTATGCCCATCTGTAGTACTACTTCCCCTAGGGTTCCCCTCACTTACACTTATTAATCATCATAAGAGCCAAGAACCCGCGAACGGGATTGTCGGGGCCCTTAATCCGAAATTGTCCCCATGACTGGAATCGTAACCCACTCCTGAGACAAGATATCCTCGAATTTTCAGCTCGGAGCTTCTACTGTAAGGGCTTAGGGCTTCGGGGTTTAGGGAAGTTTAGGGCATAGGGTTTGGGGAAGCAATAATAATTGGAATCACGTGGAAAAGCAGTTTGTACAGGCAATTAAAGCTGTCAGGGTTCCAGATTCTTTGTAGAATTATGAACAGGGTACCTCAAATTGACCTCAACATGTTCTTGACAATGGTCCGTGCCTCCAGTAAGCTCTCAATGAACTAGTTGGGAACTTCTGTAAGATTCAGGATGCAAAGCTTAGGGGTTCCAAAGGTGTCTTGAAATTGATTTCCAATTTTTTCCGGGTATATAACCCTCCCAACAAACTTAAGCGTTAAGCTCTAACTCGCGAAGGTGACTGCAGGAAGTGTCACCATCCATAGCGGTTAGGCGAGCCTCTTCAAAATAGCAGAAAACACCAAGACAAGACCAACGAATGAACGATGCAAAGTCAAGCAAGTTATTCCTCTCAAGGACAATACCTACAAACTATACACTTTACAGAGAGGTGCGTAGACTACAACACGCAGCCTCGTGGCTCAAAAGGGTTACTTCGTAGCCTTCTTGTACAAGCCAAAACATTGCAAGCAAGTACCGGACCTTCCTGCAAAACGCTGATTTGACTACTGCAGATGACCCGCCAGGAGCATTTTCAACACTGCTTTTATCTACCGCCAGGGCCAGTACGGACTCTGCGCTATGTGGGCGTGTCATCGATTGGCTTGGTAAAGCTCGTCAGGACAGACATGGCAAGAGGCGAGAGGGGCTGGATACCCTTCTGGCAAGCCGGGGGTTTGCCGAAAGCAAAACTCATGAACTTGGGCGTCTGTACGTGCTGCTGCCAGTTGCATAAGGAAATAAGGGCGCCTACTTAACATCCGGAATTTTTCACATCAGGGTCCAAAAAGGGATTTAGGGCTGTGGTCTGGCCGGTTTGCCCCCGGCATACAAGAGAGTGATACAGGCCGTCTGCGCGCAGGTTAGGGCATTGCTCGTAATTAATTAGGGTCACTCAACCCACTGGATCTTGTGCTTGACGAGGTTTGGATGCAAGGAACAAGCTCATCATCATGACGTATCCTGGGTTTGGCAATTCAGTGAAGGCAAAGCGTGTGGTGCGCACATATGCTCCCTTTCTTTGAGCGGCACCTCCTGGTTGCACAGGAGTGTAGTTGACGCGCATGCTTCAACAAACGGCCTACCCCCTAGGGTAGCTTCGCTCCTCGTAAGATGAAACATTCTGCGACTTGGGATTTGGGGCATCAGGCCCCTGAACGCCGGACAGCGCAGATACCGCCTTGTAGAAATCTTGAAGACGCTCGCGCGATATCTGTGAGCTGTGTGCTGGAACTGCTGGCAACACAAATTGAAGGTGGGTTGCTGGTGTGCTCTGCTCCTCCTATTCTTGGTATTCTTCACCCTGTGAGGTCTGTGAGCTTTGCTGCTCACTTTGCACATGCTGTGTACCTGCCTGATCCTCAAGCACCTGTGAGTTAACTAGCGTCTCCACATCGACAAGCACGGATGCAGGAGTAGGCTGGGCCTCGATTTTCAACATGGAGCGCAGCATGAAGGTTCTGAACTTGAACTTTTCACGCTTTGCAAGGATTAGGCTGGTGACGGTAGCAAGGCCTTGACATAGCACGGTACTGTCAGGAAGAGTCATGCCACACTCCACACACCGATTATACCGGCGAACCCCATCACGCAAGATCTTCAAAGCAGATGCTGCGTCCTTGGTTGCAAAGGGTTCTCGGAGGCTTTTAATGATGAAGGCATTCTCGTCACCTCCTCCGGGCTTGCGTGTAATGTGGAACCTAAACAGGATGGCAGGCGCTGACGAGGTACACTTTCGTGCCACCATCTCAGCCCTGATGGCTTCGGGAATGGCAGTCATGAACGTGCTACAAACCCGAACGTTGACACGTACTTAACTACCCTGCAACAGCTCTGCTGGCACATTTGGCTCAACCCTCAGCCTATCTATGGGGGACGAAGAATTCCAAACTCCATAGGCCGCTCATTACGCCAGCCCACCACTCCAAAGCCGAGTCTGGAAACTTCACCAACAAGTCCACTGACAGACTGCAACCAGTCTTGAACGGCAAGGGCACCTTCAGCAGACCTAACCTCCGCCGGCGCAGGGAAGCTAGCGATGCCCAGCTTGATGGCGTCAGGGTTTGTGGGTGAGTTGCTGTCGGGGCCCTCTCTGCCATGTCGGCCACAGCATGCAAGAACCAACTCTCTGTCTGACAAGATTGCTCCTGACGGCTGCGATGGATCTCCGGGTGCAGCACTTGACCTTTGTCCTGGAGAGTTTGGGACTTAGTCCTACTACCAATAATAAAACCTGACAAAGCATCGGGTAAACCCCTAGGTTCGCCTGTGAGGTTTAGGGCCTGCGTGTGCCTTGGCATAAATAGGGGGTACATTGCGGGATGCCTTTGGCAACCCTGAACCAATGCCATTATCACCCGAACCTGTATAGTCCATTCCAAACCAACTAAAGGAACCCAAGCCCGCAGGCTGCTGAACATAAGCGTTTGCTGTGTACTGGGCTAACAAGACTTCCGCTCGCGATGCCCTGGCCCTTTCGGCTGCAGCTCACTCTTTGACCCGGCAAGCTGTCGAGCCACCTCAGCTTGAAAATCCTTATGCGGGATTGAGGAAGATTCGGTTTGTACTTCCGGTTGCAGGGGAAGAGAACCATACAACAAACCAACCCTATGCTCCGTATGCTCCGTAGAGGCTATCTGCTGCAGCTGGCTCCCACTGAACAATGGAGCTTTTGTTATCTGATCCACATGACGGCTCTCCCGCAGGGGAGGCTGTAGCTGTGAGGATGAAGCTCAGGCCTGCCGCAAAGGACTTAGCATCCACATATAGGTGGAATTGTTTGTGCTGTCGCTCCGCCAGTGAACAAAGTCTGCGCCCTTCCTCACACACCCGCAAAGGTCTGACTGACGAAAGCCTGAGGCCCTGTGCTTATGACGGACGATTTCCATATTTTGAAAGCGCCACTTGCTGAAACTGCTGCGCCTAGGTTGTGCCTTCCATCGCCTGCTGTATCCATCGCTCCAGCTTCGACCATTCCTGTTTGTACAGTGATCAAGACAGACTCTTCTGGACCAGAAGTTGCAATGCCTGGCACCCCAACCACACCTACAATCTCTGCTGTAGCCACTGAACCGTATGTAGCACCAGCTGTGCCCAAGCTACCAACGCTGTCCGGTTGCGTCGTCAACACTTGTCAGCAGTTGTCCTTTTCCTACGGCCCTGTGTAACTGTAGTAGTTGATGGCCCTGATGTCATACCTGTATTTGCTGGACCCCAATCCGCGCCAGCTGTGATGTCTGGCTGGCCGCTGGGTTGTCCACTGCGGTGGTGAAGTTTGGCACTCGTGAGGCTGGCCCCTGCGTTGGGTTCATCACCTCTTGAAGGTAACTGCGGGCAGCGTCACCATCCACAGCGGTCAGCGCTTTCCCAGGTCAGGCGAGCTTTTTCAAAATAGCAGAAAGCACCGAAACGAGACCAACGAACCATCGATGCAAAATTAAACAAACAATTCCTCTCACGGACGACGTCTACAAACTATACACTTTACAAAGAAGTGCGTAGACCACAGTGCACAGACCCATGGTTCAAGAAGGTTATTTTGCAGCCTTCCTCTACAAGTCAAAACATTGCAAGCAAGTACAACGACGTCCCTGCAACACACTGACCTGACTACTGCGGATGACGCGCCAAGAGCATGGTTTGACACGAACCCCAAACCCGACATGTTTTTTCTCCGGAGGGTCCCAAGGCAGCTGGAGGGTTCAGGGTTTAAGGTTAGTTGGGATACCAAGTTCCGAAAATGGATAGGGCTTACGCGGTACCGACGAGGGCTTCTATGCTGCAATTTATTTCCAATCTGAGGAGAACTATAGACGGCGTTCACTTTCGAATGTTAAAGTTTTTCGTGAAGCAGGGAAGACTACACAATCTGTTGGCAGATATGAAAGAGATCATGGCCCCCCCAAGGACTGCTGCCAAGAAACATAAGCTGGGTTTCTGCCAAGGAACTTACGCTGAATTACCAAAGCTAGGAAAGCTTATTAGCTACCATCACTCCTTATTTTGGTCAGTTAGTTTGGGCTCTTTAAGCCTTACAGCCAAGATATGATGTTTTTGTTTTCCATTATCCTTTTTTTGGTAAGTTAACTTTATTTCGCTAACCGCAACCCAGTTAACCAAGGAAAACTTAAAGCCCCCCAATTAGAAGTATCAAATTTCACCTTAAACTGGAATCGTAAACCTCAGCCTAGATCTTCTATCAAACACCCAAATCTTTGGCCTGCAGAAGACTTTTCTCATGGGTGAATTTCGCGCCGGGGATAGCCAAGTACTGCCAGTACCCCTGAGAACCTCAAGGTTTAGAGTTGAGGGGTTTAGGGTTTAAGGATTTACGGTCTAGGGTTTACGGGTTTAGGGGTTTGGGGGTTAGGGTCTAAGGGATTAATTTGCCCTCACATGAGAGGATTTGGAGTTCGTGTGGTTGTGGGCCTACACTGGCGTACGCGAGCGCGGTGACGTGCTGGGTCAGATGCAGAGGCGTGATTTTTCACGTGGTAACGTCGGGAGCTCATGTAGTGGCCTATTTAGTAAACATGTGGTTTTGGAGTATGTTAAGCCATAGCTTGATGAGGGTTTGAAGGAAATGGTGTTCGGAACTGAGTAAGGTTTCTAGGTTATACAAGGGGAGATCTGTATACTGTTTGGCCACCTACTTCTCGAATGTTTAGAGAGCCATCATTTTCAAGAACTGGTCTTCCATCCGGGCGCCAAACCGGTAATGTATTTGGGGGCATACAGGGCTATAATGGAGGAAACGTGAAAAAAATGGAAGATGAAATGGAATTTGGGCTTACCAAGGGGCTTATAGGGATAATGACCAGTATGATGGTCCTAGCCCGCGACCCCTTAGCTAAAGAACACTTAGAGATCCTAGTATCATTCAGGGTATATTCCTGAAATAAAGTGTAGGAACCCAGTTCCACTCCATGTTCCCTCTTCTTTTCTAGTTGATTCCAAATCAGCCTTACACACTATCTATCCCACATACCCTTATGCAACCACCACAATCGGCAACCAATCCTGAACGCAAAGCCCCTTGCACGGTGTATGACTCCTCAATTGAGGTGTATTGGGCCCTCTGGATTTCAGGCTTAGCCCGAAACCCTAAACCCATGTTACTCGACTTCCAGGTCGAACACCTCCTGAAGGAGGAGAGTAGCTTAAATTAGGGTGCCAAATATGGGCTGCATGGAAACAATCCGGGCAACTGTCTCAATAGTGGCCCCAATGGTTTTCCGGCGCTCCACACCAAAGGTTTGGTCAGCAGAATTGTGAGAGAATTCTGAACTAGGGGGTTTAGGGTTTAGGGTTAAACCCCAAACCTGAATGCTCCCCAAAAACCTTATCAGACAGGAGTGCTTGAGTTGCACGATTCATCTGACGTAGAGGCCTAAATAGTTCCCGATATGGTCTCTTGGAACCCAATATTTTAATATGGACCTCAAAACACTTTAAAGCCTGTCAAATCCACAAATTGTCTATCTCGTCCGCAAACCCCGTCCCTTCCCAAGCTCCCATGGTCCCCGAGTCTGCGCTCCAAGCCCAAACCCAGAGTCCTAAACACCAAGCCCCAGATCCTGAACCCTAAGCCGAAAACCCTAACCCACATCCCGAACGGAAAACCCCAAAGCGTAAGCCCTAAACCCCAAACTCTAGAAGCCTAAACCTTAAAGAAGGCACTACGGTCTGACAGACCTGCTCATGAAGCTTCTGAGCGTTGCACGCTGCCCGCCACTTGGGTGGAACCGGTCGTTGGGACCCTTAGAAAGTTTAAGGTTTCAGGGGCTGAGGATTTGAAGGTGGAGGTTCGGATTTTCCTGCGGCATTTGTATTATCGAGTCTGGCTTTGGGTTCCTGGCCTTAGGAATCTTGCGGCTTGGGTAGACCAAGCTTAGAGGGTTCAGGGTTAGGGTGAGCAAGGTTTTAAGGGTCGATTTGTTTTGGCCCAGCCCGTAATCAACCTAACCCAACACTCAAAGCCCCAGACGCCAAACCTCAGTTTTTGTTGAATGTGATTTGTAACTGTTCTCTGCTACGTTAAAACCCAACAAGAGGACAGCCCAGTCATACTCTAATAAATGTTTGGTGGTAAGCCCAATCCTGCAAACATTTATGTACATAATTCCAGTTTCCATTTCAATTTCCACGTTCTTTCCACTTCTTTCTCCATTAGCCCTACACCCTAAGATCCTTCAAGCCCAGACTCTTGCATCCATGAGCCATATAGTTGGGGGGTTTAGAGTTTTGAGTGTTAAGGGGGTTTAGGGTTTAGGGATTTTCTGAACACTGGATGGTCCCGATAGTGGGGCAGGCGTAGCAGGACGACATTTGCTGGCACAGGTAACATGCTGATCCATTCCCTTTTTTCAAAAGCCTACCGCGCCTAATGTTCAAAGATCAGCTATGGTAGGCTAACTTTGCACGTTTAATACCAGGAGCTGTGGTGTGTTCAACATTAGGTGATGCGACTCTGCCGCTTTGAACACAATTAGCAGCCTTAGTCCTCAGAATACAGACTGGAGAATGAAATGGAGAATAATATGGAACATGAAATGGACGTTGGGATTATTATGGGGATAATGGAAAATAGAATGGAAACTACTATTTAGGGTTGTATAGGGTGTATGATTATCATTTGACTGTCATGGTGTCCTTGCTTCGGGGTTGAGGGCTCTTAAGTGTTCCTGTGGAGCGAAGATAGCTAGTCATTGAGGCGATGTTCATCATAACTCTGCACCCTGATGCCCTAAACCCTGAACCCTAAGCCCTAAAACTTGGAGCTGCAAGGCATCGCGCACCAACAGATATTCTGCCGATACTGGGGGCCTTGTGCCTCTTCTTCATTTTTAGGGTGTAGGGTTTCGGGTTATCATTATAGCCGAAAAAGTGTAAATGGAAAAGAAACTGGAAATGAAATGGAATCTTGGGCTCTATGGCAGTTTCTCTTCATACGGAGATCCCATTATAGACCCCCCGCAACATACTATACTTTTCATGTTAGGCACCCCTCAAAAAGCAACCCCCAACGTCCGGAAATCCCCGCCACATTTGTTCGGTGGTCTGGGGGTCTCAGGGTTTAGGTTTTAGGGTTTAGGGTTTAGGGTAAACCCTAAACCCTGAACCCTAAATCCTAAACCCTAAGCTGTGTGCTTCAAGGTTGGGATATGGTGAGGTTTTACTAAATGCTTGTGAGTGGGGAATGGAAGATTGCTAGCGTATGGTTCCCGTTAGGTAGACAGAATATGGGGTATATGGGGATCTTATTATAATATAGCCAAAGCCATATTGCATCTACTTAAGGGGGACTATAATTCCCCAACAAGACCCCTGAACCCTAAACCTAACCAGTAGCGATTTTCATTACCACTCCTTGGTTAGCTACTGGCAACCAGGCAGTTTAGACATGAACGAGAATCGTGAGATGGATCCCGACCCTAAACGCTGAGACTCTAAACCCATTCTGGTTCGTTTTTTGGCTGGTCATAGATTGAGACAGATTTGAGTAGAAGATTATGTGAGATCGCCCGAGGAAGCCTTCATGCGCTTCTATGGAATGGGAATCTCTCAAAATTAGCCGTATCTATTCCCCAGGGACCCTAAACCCTAAACTGTCATATCCAACATAGCCTACCTCACCCTTTGAGCATCCGACTCTCTGCCCCTTGCATGGGTTGTCGTTCAAGAACGAAAATTAGGCTGCCACTACGGAAATGCTGTCATTTACCAGATATCCGCATTATCCTCATTTAAGGGGGTCCCTACTAACAGCAACCCGCTCATGTTGAATCAGAGGCTTCGTGTCAGCAAGATGGTGTTCGAAGGGCAGCCCTCCACTGCAAACGCTGTACGCTATGCCCTTAGCCCAGTACGCTAAACCCTATACCCGGGTGGAGGGTTGTCAAAATCATCGACAATTTTTGGCCGCCTGTATAAAGCGTCCACTCATTCTTAATGTGCCCAAATCTACCAGAAACTCCATATCCAAACCTCTAAAACCGAAATCCCGCGCCCCTCAACCCTACCCTAAACACCCTAAACCCTAAACCTCTCCACCTGGACCTTATTGGTGACTACACCAGACCGCTTTAGGGCTCACAATGCTTTCTCATAGACTGACCTGATTGGAGGCCCGAATTCTGAGACACCCAACTACTCCCTTCTGCTTAGTAGGGCATCAAGGAACGTAGTATGCGGGCTACTACAAGAGGTCATGATTACAATGGCAGTACGCAATAGATCCATTCCCTCATTGAAACGGTAGTTTCCGTAAGCAGGGGGTCCCAACATACACCCAATACAAGGACACCGCAAAAAAGCACCCCGATGTTTGGGAAACCTTCAAATGTGCCTTGAGTCCTTCCAGGTACCCGGTATTTGCCTAAACCTTGATAAACTCTCGCTGTCATCACCAAAACCCTAACCCAAAATCCTAAACCCTAAACCCAAGCCTTTGGTCCCCAAAAGCGTCATGGGCAGGTGCTGCACAGAAACACCGTCTGAACAGATGTCCTTCAAATCCCTGCAAGCCCTCGCAAACAAAGCCTTCCAGGCGGGATCCGAAGTCTTACAAATTGAACATCCTAAACCCTAAGCCCTAAGCCATATGAGCTATAGTCTAA
>CAJNIZ010001570.1:82863-93471 GCA_905231905.1 Symbiodinium pilosum
GTTTTGACTATAGCTCATATAATATGATTAGGGATTATATTCCCGGATAACCTAATAACCACCAATAAGACATGCCACCCACCAAGGCGTATTGCCGGGATCATGGTAAGGGTGTGTAAGGTCTAGTGTCTAGGGTTTGTTTCCGAAGTGCTTTGGGATTGGCAGCAGTGGAGCTTATCCAATGCGCAGTTGAGTACAGCAGTTATATCCCTTAAATAAGTACTATACCCCAAAGGAGGATAGAATCTTACTCTATAATGGGTACCATATATATCCCCAGATAAAATAGCCTGCGGTCCTAAGATGTTACCAAGACTTGCTGATGACTTGAAGGTTCATGGGTAGTTGAAAGCAGGGCTGAGAGGATCCCAGGAAAGCTAGAGTCTGAACTTCTGAAAGGGGCTGGTTATATAGGGGATGATATAGGACACCAGCATGGGGCTTATTAAGGGGATACTAGGAGTTTAGACGGTAGCTCGTGTAGGATAAAACTTTAACTTAGTTATAATCCTTGAGTTAGGGCAGTTAGAGTGCCTGTACCCCTGTATCACTGCATCGTCCTATGCAGAGCTACCCGTGTACCTCCACCACGTCCCATGCCGGTCGTCCCCTCGTGAGAGGATTCTGGAAGCTTCTAAAGCCCGAAAACGGAATTTAAGCCCAAACAAACCCTGAACTCTAAACCCCCCAAAAACCCTAAACCCTAAAAACCTTAAGCCCTAAGCCACTAGGACCCGAGCACTATACCTCAAATGCTCAACTTCACTTTTCTTGCTGGTTGTTACCAGTTAGTTTCTAGTAGGGAAGGAATGCATGGACAGATATGAGAATATGGACCCTACCAGGTTATGCTAGAATCATATAGGGCTACTACATTACCACAAGGCGCCATAGTTACTAGCAGGGAATGAAGGAATGGGAAAATATGGACCCTTCTAGGCATAGTGGGGCTACTACAATTCCAGAGGGCTCCATTCTCGCACTTCCTTCCAACAACCAGCAAATCTGTTTGCGGATTGTCCCTGAACCCTAAAACCTGAAGCCGAAGCCCTGGACCCAGACCCTTCCTCTAAGCTAAGCTGGGAGCAGAATTCACCCCACCTCCTACAATGAGGACGCTATTATCCTGATATACAACTATGGGGTCCTTAGCTTAGGGGGTTGGAGGAACCAAAATCCCCTCGGAGATGAGTAGCTATCCGAACCCCTAAACCCTAAACCCTTCCCCTAAACCCTAAATAGCAGTTTCCATTTTCTTTCCCATTATCCCAAAATAAGCCCGTAGAAAACCCTCATATAGGACCAGTACATCACCACCCCAAATCTTCGAGCCGTTAAGCAACGGCTTGCTAGGTGCCAGCTCCGCTGTATCACCTGGAGAAGGAGAGCAAGCCCAGGGCTCAGAGGCCAAGTCCTTACTGGAGCTTCAGCGGCTGCCGAGGAAGGAGAAGAAGCGGAGGAGGCGAGTTCTGCGGAAAAAGGAGGTTCCGAGTCTGGTCTGTTTCAAAGGCTTGCCGCGAGAGGTACGAAAAACACTGGGGGGGGGAGCTCAGGCCTCTGGTGGTGGACGCGCAAGGGAAGATAAAGGGGACGGAGACCGTGGACAAGCACCTCTCCCAGCACCTCGAGGATGGGGAGGACTTGGCCATCGCAGCTGTCCTGTTCTTTGCCCCCCTTCTTGTCTCTCCCGAAAGTCAGGCAGAGGCCTGAGTAAATCAGTGAGACAGCCTTGTGCGGAAAGCTGTGCTATGGTTACATGGCGGATCAAGTTCCCGTCATCCAGGGGCCTCCATGTTGGCAGACCCATGAGCAACTGTAGCAGTCGTCGCCGCCACAGCCGCTGCCGCCTCTCCCCCCCTTTGTCCGCGCTCCGCCTATCGTCTTCACCATCGCCTCGTCGTCTACGCCGCAGCAGCAACAGCGGGAGGAGGAGGACTAGTAGGAGTAGGTGCAGCATGGCAGTAGCGGTGGCAACGGCAAGGCTGCAGCAGCTTCAGCAACAGTAGCAGCAGTGGCAGTAATTACCGTTCTGGTAGCACCAGTAGTACTATTAGAACTAGACTAAGTGTTGACGATGATGGTTGCCGACGGCATTGTGGTTTCAACCGCCACACACCAGACAGCAGCTCTAAACCCCGAATTCTGAGATCCAAGGCCGATCTACCAGTTCTCGATTGCTGGAGCCGAGATTGGAAGAAATCTTTCATGTTGGCCGTCCACGCGCAAGGCTGCGGGAAGGGCTTAGGTCCAGGGATGGATCGGAAGTCTTAAAGCTGGGAAAAGCCACACTGGGATCGTTTTTGTGAGTTGTGGCATCAGTCGGGGGCTCTGCATTTTGTGTATTTTCATTTTTGAGATGGCTAGGTTTCCTTACGTTACTGCAAAATCCTTTCTCCTCCTAGAAAAAAGGGACTAGAAAAGCAAGGGGGTCTCTTCCTTGGGGTGTTCATGTAGGGATCCCAAGTTTTGGTGTATCGCCTGGACCTGGCTTCAGAGATTAGATGCCCCAGCGGAGAAGTTATATGGGTTCGAGGGCTTGGGACCAGGGATGTCCGATAAAACGTCAGGTTTTGCCATAGAGGGTTCGGCATTCGGGGAATGTGTGTTGAAACGATACGTGGGTGTCGACTCTTTGGACAGCTTCGGGCAGCGCTGATCCTAACTAAAATCACGCAAGCTAGGGAACCAACACCAAGCCCTCAACCCTAAGCCCAGCCAGCCCACACCGAATCTACACTCTGCAGAAGCGTATCCGCTGTATGAGACCTGCAGGCGCAGGCACCAGTTTCAGTCTCATCTGGGCATGTCAAAGCCTGTGGGGGCCACATACGCCTAGCTCCAGAGATTCCTACCTAAGCGCGAGAGAGAAGACGAGGACCAGTTGCCATCTTGGTGCTGGTATGGGCATTATTATCATTACTGGGTAGGCCCCTGAAATATTTAATATCTTACCTAATGGCTTCAATAAGGGACCCTATATACTAATGTTTTTCAACGGGCTTTAGGGGCCAACCCAGATTAGTACTTTTATTGTCACTATTTCTGTTATGATTATTGTACTATTACTATTTATACTATTATTGTTACTATTTCTGTTATGATTATTGTACTATTACTATTTTTACCATTATTGTAACTGTTATTGTTTTGAAGTCATACTGATGTGGACCCACTCTCCTCTCGGACACCCATGAGCACCCTGAAGCCCTAAAACCCTGAACTGGGTCATCGTTGGACATTATTTTTTTGTTATCTTTTGGTGAAGCAGTAAGGAATAAGCATGCCTAATTTTCAAGTTTCTCGCTAAACCCTCATCCCTGGACCAATCCTTAAGACCCAACCCCTAAAACATGAAAAAAGAAAAGGCGGAACCCGAAGCCCTGTGTGCCCTAATCTGACATTACTGCTAAGGTTCTGAAATCAGGATGACCTAAGTATGCTATCCTACAATGATTTCCCAGGTATAAGGTACTTTAGGGTCATGCAGATTTGTAGTATCACCCATAGGCAGTGGAGTCCTGGTACGAGGACTTTGTGTCCTGCCTCTTGGCTCAAGTAATTGCGGGATTACCAGGTGTAATACTGCCATGAGAAGTATCCCAACCATGGTAACACTGTAACCCCCTAGAGTTATAATAAAATCGCAGCTTCAATTCTTCCCTATAAGGGTTTTACTATAGCAAATTTTGCAATTCTAACAAAAATCCTGAGGGGATAAGAAAAACATTTTGCAAAGATGACGGAAGGATCACTGGCAACCTACGTTTAGAGCTTAGGGTTACTGAGCTAGGCCCGTAGGCCCAACCTACGCAAAGAAACACCCTCCGGCAGGCAGGAACCATTGAGCATGAAAATCCACTATGCTAAGCATCATTACAGTAGCCCTGTTCGTGCCTCCCCGACTCCCTCCTACGTATCAAATACTCAAATTAGAAACACTGTTGCTCCAAAACAAGTTCGAAAGAAGTTTCCTCACATTGGAGCTGTAGTTTAACTTCTGTAACGGAGGTTATATAGGGGACTATCTAGGGCGTGGTTATAGTGTCTCTTCAGGGCGATACTAGAAGTTTAGAGTATAGCTCACTTAACGTTGCTTTGAAGGGTCTCCGTCGTCGCAGCTCTGAAAGTAGGAATCTACTTCTTCTACCAAGGGAGCCCAATATAGCTCAATTAAGGAATATAAATTGGGTACTGCCCCCCCCTCAGTAACAGTTGGATAATAGGTATAATATTCTTATATATAGCCCTTAATAGGACCCCTAATATAGACTGTTACTGGGTGGGGGCAGCACCGAAAACATAAACCACATTAAGGGTCCTAATATAATTTAAGGAAGGGAAGATTCCTTAATTAAGCTATATTGGGCTCTGGTTTAGGGTTTAGGCTTTAGGGTGTAGGGTTTAGGGTAATCCCTGTAGCGATCCCCCTAATTTTCAGCTCTTGGAATCCTTTTGAGGATCCAGGGCCTGACAGGCTCCAAGCGGAAGCCTAAACCCTAAGCCCTGAACCCAATCCCTAACCTTGCCTAAGAAGTGTAATGTAGACCCATGGTTTATAACCCCCCTCCCCTTAATAGGGATTATTATAGGGATCCTTATATTAAGGCACTCAAAGGGAGGGGGTGTTTATTAGTCAGGGGTCGACGTTACACCAAAACGCCAACAATTCGCAAGGCTAAACCGCAATCGTTGAACCCTAAATGTATCATAGTCAAAATTCCGTGAAGGTGGTGATATAGGGGATTATATAAATTATATAGGGTGCAGGGTTTAGTGCCTAAGCTCCTCAAAGGAGGTTCTATAGGGGTGATATAGGAGAGCATTATTGGGGTTCTTGAGGGGGATACTAGGGGCTTAGACTGTAGCTCAAATGATGGGTTTCCAAACCACCCCCCCGATGCTACAACCCCTAGGTCCCCACTCAGGGCTAATCAAGGCTAACCAAGGGGGTATTAAAGGGGGTGGAAGGGGAACCCATGACTAAATCCTCTACCTACCCAGCCCTGAACCCTAAACCCCAAAACCCTAAACCCCAAAACCCTAAACCCCAACACCCCAAAACCCTGAAACCTAAGACTCTGAAACCCTAAACCCCCGAGTCCGAAAGACAAGGCCTGGCAGCTGCTGACAACGAGCAGATGCTGCTGCATGGCGTAGCTTTTGCCACTGCCTTCTTCTTGAACTACTCTCCCCAGGATGGTTTATTGTGTAGGGTTTGGGGGGCTATTTTGAGTGAAGTTTTGAACTTTGAGATGAAGGAAACTGGAGAATCCTAAGGAATGGTAAGTCTACATGGGCTTGAGGGTTTAGGGTTTCGGCTTAAGGGGTTTAGGGTTTAGGGTGCTACATGCAGGGCACAATGACTGCCCTAAATTGGTGGTCAACCTTTTGGGATTCTTTATAGGTAAATCCGCCCTGCAGGGTTGGGGACGGAAGTCTGTCCCAGCGTCTAGTCTAGCTGTTGAAGGAGAGGCTGCCATGCCACGCGTTGATGCCGCCTTGCAGCGATTTGGGTGGCTTTTCGGTCATCTGTCATGGAGAAGGTTCAGCACGCGGGCCTTCAGCAATGGAACATTTAGCTTTGGAGATGCACATGGAAGCTTCTTTGGCAAAAGGAGTCACCTTGTCCTGTAGGGAGGGCTTACGCTTCCAGGGTTCACTGCCATATCATTCCTTGGCTCGTGCAAGCGTGCGCTGGACCAGAGCAATTTTTTATTTGCAAGCTGGCAAGATAGGCGGCATCCTGCTGGAAACCTACCCTCTCGCATTCAAGGCTTTCCCAGTGACGCCGGAGCAGATTACGAATTTATGGCAAACCCCCAAAGATTTCGTCTGATGTGGGGAAACAGCTGTATACTTCTGCCAAGAAACACATCAAGCAGTACACAGAGAATGTACGCGCATTCACGCAAATGTCTCAGCATCTTCAGGTCCAATCAGCCAAACGTGATGCTCAGACAGCGCTGCAGGCCATGAGGCGACCAAGCGTGGAAGTCGTGGAGCAGCGGTTTCGACCACAGCTTGCGTACCACGACTTCAGACGTAAAATTTCTGGTTTTGAACGGACCTAATTATTCCTGTCGGCAAAACACAATATGCCAAGAGCTTGGCAGGCGAGCCATGCAGGCTGGAGGTGAATCGTGCCAACGGGCCAAGATCGAACTGGACTTGCGTGACTTCAGCCCAGCCATTCATAAAGCCATTGTGTTCGACGAAGCTTCTGCTAGCCAGGCTACCATGCCTTCGTCTGCGACAAACATGTATTCCTACATGGTCTGGGTGTATGGATGCATGTTCATTGTTACCTCCAACCACTGGGAGCGAGACATTGCAGAGCTCAGTGAGGAGGATGCAAATTGGCTGCGTGGAAACTGGGTTTGTGGGACGAACAGCTTTTTTCGTGTAGCAATGGCATGGATGGCCATCTTTTGGGAAGCGACTGCAGTTAATGTAGCGCAGCGCAGGCAGGAGCTACGTGTCCTGTGCGAGTGGGACCTAGCAGGGATTTGGCCTGAAATGGCCTGGTTCGGCAAGCCTGGTTGTGGCGCATGTACGTGACTTCGCGGAGCAGGTTGGGAGGAGGGCTCGGGTCCTGTGACGTCGGAGGCTCAAATCAAGGGGGTTTTGGGCGGGAAACGGCCAGGTTAGACGTCGCGCGGAGACCCAATAAGATACTTTATTCACCAGTAGAGACAGTAAGAGGCAGTCTTCCTCTTGAAAGAAGGATGTAAGCTTGATTGCTTTAACTACCCAAAGCTACTCAAGTGAGGGCTTATCGGTCATTAGGTTTTAGTTTGTCAACCAGGCGTTTACGGTCCCGCGTGATTAACAGGAAGACCTCAGACCCTACGTTGTTAGCAAAATGCAAGGGTTTTGGCCTGAGAGGGATGAGAAGCGCTAGAAGCCAATGGAAATCTCGGCTACTGTTTCGAACATTTCGAGCTTTGAGCAGTTTAGGAAACCGGCTGGGTACCCCTTTGGCATCTAGAGAAACATGAGTTCAGAAATGGGATGAATGTGTACCTTGCCGAGGGTTGATTGGGATGGTGTTGGGTTTTCGTTGGCCGTATGAGTGGCTACGCTCATCAAGATGGAGGCAGCTACCGGAAAAAATGGACACATGCTTTTGAACCCTAAGCTCCAAACACTGAATCCTAAACGACTTACCAAACAACAAGCTTAAACACGTAAATCTCGTAGTAAACCCCAAACCATGAATCCATCTTATCCAAGAAGCTCTACTGGCCGGGTCTCGGGAACATTGTAAGTAGGTAAATAGCCCCTATAACCCATATAGTAACCCTCGTTATCCTAAATATTAAATTGCGTATTAAGCCCCCCGCGACCCTCCAAGCAAAGTCTATACGTTTTTCAGGAGGCCGGCCCCCAGCTGGAGAAAATCAGAAGGCCGGTGGTGTTTGAGGTTCGGTGTTTAGGGTTTGGAACTCCAGGGTCCCAGGGTTCCTGGCAGTCCCGATTGCAGACTTAACCCATCCTGCGGCATTCATGCTTCGAAAAGGAAGCATTCGCCGTATTTGCCTTATCTTATATGCCTTTATATAACCCATGCAATTTTAAGTCTTGGAAAGCCCCCTGAATCTATCCCCCGCAGAGCTTTGCCCCACAAGGTTTAGGGTTTAGAGTATTTTGTTTCAGTTTGCACAAGGTGCTGGCACCAAACCATAAACCCTATGCCCAAGACATCTCAGCGGCCAGATGTAACGTAGGGCTTCATGCCTCGTCTTGCGGCTGTCTCACGTGTTCCGCTGACATACATCATCAAATCAAAATCGTAGATCCTGCATCGGGCCCTAAGCTCTATCCGCTAAACCTTGTTATCTTAAGTCGCTTGGTGTGAATGAGACTTCGCTTGTGGCTGTTCCGGCACATTGCTGATGCCCCAGAGAACACATCACAGCATCTACCGTATACACCCGCAAACACCGATGAGCAGCTGTGAATACACTCACCGACGTTCATGAAGGTATGAAGTGTCCGCTTGTCCCATCAGTTCTGGGTTCAAAGGGCTGAAGGGTTCAAAGCTCTACACCAGAACCGCCCAATATATCAGAAATATATGTTCAATGAACCACTTGCAGGTCTCTCAAAATGACCATTCCGGACCTTTTTGATGAGAATTCCGTAGTTTATCCGGGTATCTTCCTCTTGACAATGGGCTCCAGGACCTCACTCCTGGGACGCGAATGCCTGAATTGCGGAATCAATCCGCACGCCCTGAATTCTTGCCCAAAATGATTTAAAGCCAAACCTCAAACCTAGACCCAAACTTCAAACCTAAACCCTACATTCTAAGCCCAGGCCCGAGATTTTTTGGATCCTACATCACCTCTGCAACAAACAAGTCGGGCTGCATGTTCGGGATTCACCCGGCACGGTGAGCATTCTAATGATCAGGTTGTTTGATTGTTTGCTTGTTTGTAACCTGTACTTTGATGCACACACAGGACTGTGGTTGTGTCACACAGGATCGTTGGACTCAGCCAATTGCAAATTTGTGCCTGAAACCCAAAACCCTAAATCCTAAACCCAAAAAACCTAAACCCCGACTCCTAAATCCTACACCCAAATCCTGCACACCGGTTCCGACAGCAGGCCAGTTGCGTCATGCCTCGCGCGCGATTTCGAGACGCTCCAGAAGCCAAACCAAAGAGAGATAATGTATCCGATGACAAAAGGTTATGGGCCTTATCTGATGTAGGGGAATAAAAAGGGCATATTGTAGCCTTTTGGGCCTGAAAAGTCTCCAGAGGGTTTGGGGCATACATCATGCCATAATGATAAAAGCGTTACATGCACAAAGGAAAATCAAATGGCCAAAAAAATTGAAAATGAGTTCTACAGTCGGTTGCTATCATTTCATGGAACGGCTTGGGTTTAAACTATTCCGGCATGGCTTGGGGGTATAGTATAGGATAACGACATGAGAACGAGATTGGTACGTGCTTCAGGCTCTACATTACAACATGGTGCCAATTCCAGGGTTAGCGCTTAGGATTCCGGGAGTATCAGCTTAGAAGGCCTTCCGCGAAAAGTCGCGATGATGCTCGCGAAAGGAACTTTGGATTTCACGAAAGAAGTATCGACATACGTCCGAGAAAGCGCCCGATAGTGTGCCCGAAAGGAACTTTCGATTTATGCGAAGAGGTCACTTTGGTATGAATCATGAAGGTAATGTTGGATAACGCCCGCATATTGTATAAGGGCCATACAGGGGTAAGTTGCATGCCCATATCCCCTACTAAGAACCAATAAGTCTAGAGCCAAGTGGAAGAATCAGAGGCCCAACCCCGGGTCAAGACCTTGCTAGATGCACAAAAGGACTGAGCCCACATCTTCCGAAACCCCAATGTTTCCCAGAATTGGGGGTACCTTTTTGGGGGTCCCCATAAGAAGGGTTTAGTATTTTGAGGTCTATGTTAGGGATCCCTCTATTGAGAGGAACTAGCATGTAGGTCCGGCCCAAAGTTTTGCCGTTTATCAGGCGAGCAATGTCACGTGCTCCTTAACTTCGGCACGAAGAGTGGGTCTTTTGAAGGTTCTCTTTAAACTTGCTCGGCTGAAGCAGCAAAAAGAAGCGAACTTCCAGCGACCTTACCTGACCTCCCCAAATGCTAGCTAATGTGGGCAAAGTACCCAGGCGCGTTTTGTAAGGGTGGCACGTTGGGCAAACGAGCCATGCGCTAAAACTTCTAATCCCAAGCCCCATACACCTTAGACCTGAAACCCCAAAACAAGGAAGATTGCTCTTGCTGCATGTCCGGCTTGCGCGACGCCCCCGGCAGTGGCAAAGCCCGTCGAGGAAAACCAGACGGAGGCAAGTTGCGGGCTGATTGGATTTAGAGTTCAGGGTCTGGACCCTGCTGAACCCGGGTGATGCACTTTGTCGTTTGTGGATATATTATCCTCAAAGTTAAAGGTAGCGTGGAAGCCGCAACACAAACACTCGTGCTCTCAATTCGCATTCTCAACCCCTAGCGACCCCTAGCTCCACTTGGAGGATTCAATTTCGTGCGTGTTTACAAGCGTGCCAGATTCTAAGCTCCAATGGTTTGTGATTTAGGGTCTAGAATATAGGGTTTGCCGTCAGCCCTGCACCAAACCTTAGATGGATGTTTTCATAAAGAGCGGGCCGCAATACAGACCCCTATATACGTACCCACATTACAATCCTTATCATAGAGATTCCCAAAAACAGACCGCTGTTTTTTTTGGAAGTCCACACACATCCGAAACTTGAGATGCGCTAAGCGGCTCTTTTTTGACAGTCCGAGAAAGTCTGCGTACTCTCGCAACTAACCCCATATCATAAGCTCCACAACCCTTGTTCCCAAATGGATGTACTGAGCCAAGAGGGCCTCGTAGATCCCAAGCCCTAAATTCTAAGCCCTGAACCGTTAACTCTATACCCTCAAACCCTACAACCCTAAACCCTGAACCCTAATCCCTAAACCTTGAAACCCTAACTCTGAACCCTAATCCCTAAACCCTACACCCCTAAACCCTAAACCCTGAACCCTAAACCCTGAACCCTGAACCCTAAAGACCCTGAACCCTAAACCCTAACTCTGAAACCTAATCCCTAAACCC
>CAJNIZ010001570.1:103157-115165 GCA_905231905.1 Symbiodinium pilosum
AAATCCCTAAACCCTGATCCCAAAATTCCTGGACCTGTACACCCCATTACCAAAAACCTCAAAACCTCAAAGCCCGAAAACTTTAGGCATCCGGCCCTCCAAGTTGGCGCAGTCGTCCGGCTTACCGGACTGAAGGCCAGGTGTGGGGAAAGGAGCCTTTGGAAATAGGTTGGGGTTCAGGTTTTAGGGTTTTGGGTTCAGTGTTTAGGGCTTTTGGTTCTTGAGGCTTTTGGGTTCAGGGTCTTGGGCTGGGGTTGAGGGTTTTAGGTTCCGCGGTCAGGGTCTTGGGTTCAGGGTTTAGGGTTGAGGTTTGCAAAGAAGAAGTTCAGGAAAAGAGAAGAATGCGCCTAGGCTGAGGTGGTGCTAAGGCCTTAGCTTCAGCTACCATTATATAAGGAAGTCAGTTTTAGTATGTACCCACACCGGTGTAATTTGGTCAAATTCCATAACAGCAAGCTAGTAGAGTATAAGATGGGGTTTGCCAAGGGAAAGTCCATGAGGTCCCTTATCTCACAAGGTGGTCCAAGAAAGGAACAGAGGTCGCCAACCTATCTCAAAGCACCGCCCAGCTTTGGAAAGGTTATTGCAGGCATAATGTCTTCAGTCTGCAACATGTCAAAGACAAAAACGTGGCATTTCAGCTGAATCCGTAGCAAAGCTTCTAACACTCGAGCCGCGTTGGAGCTTTAAGAGGTCGGGGGGCTTCCTGGATGCCAGGGGACGGTGGTCTCGATAAATGATGCTTCTGCTTCGATTCAAGACTGCAGATCCAAAAAAAAGGTCTGCTAGATATGCAGGAATGTTTTCCGGATCGCAAGGTGTAAAGAGACCACCGCACCCAGAGCGCAGAAGGGACATGTCTGTGGGCTCACGGAGGCATTTGAGAGCTGGCAGCCTCCGTGTTGGGCTCCTGAGTTGCTTTGCGTGTGGCCTCGCAGCCTGTGGCGCGCCGGCCTTGTGGAGGGCGGGACGGCCCCGCACCGTGCATCGCAGCTACGCAGAGGTGGAGCTCCTGTCTCACCTCGCGGTGCTATTAATGCCAGCAGAACCCATAGGTGAGCTCTTTCGCGATTATCCGGTGGAGCCCTCTGAGGCGTGGGGGGTACGATGGTTGTGCCCAGACATCACTGCCTACGGAGTTCTGAGAAGGTCAAGTGCAGTGTTGTTCGTTGAGTATGATGGCCATCCTTGTCATTACGCCACCGAGGGGCAACTGCGTGACATGCGCAAGACGAAAGCCTTGCTGAAGCACGCTCCACTCGGGTCACGGGTGCTTCGCATAGGCCACGCACCTCGATATTTCGGAGGAAGGAAGAACTCGATTCAAGCAACTGTAGACAGGTGGCGTAGAGGGCAGCCACGGTCTCTCATCAATGCGGTACGGCAAGTCGCAAGTGTACTTTCAAGTGAGTTGGAAGGGGATCTGCGGCCAGATGTGAGCAGACGTCTTCAGCGGATGAGCGATGCAAAATCAGGCCAGAGATTCCTCCGCGCACTCGATTTTGTGGGTAAGGTGCAGCTCACAAGCGATGTTGAAAGCAAGCATGTCAAGATGCATACTTTTTTGCAGACGGAGCTAGGGTTCTCAAACTCAAGCATGGCATCTCTTGCTGGCAAGTATCCAAGAATTTGGGGTGTGAACATCGAGTGCAAGCTGCGGCCCACAGTGGCCTTGCTTGAGGATTCCGGGCTGAGCCGATCACAAGTTGCCAAAGTCATTGCCAGTTGTCCTACAGTCTTGGGCTGTAGCATCGAGGGCAAGCTGAAACCTGTAGTGGCCATGCTGCTGGATGCTGGGTTGAGCCGCGCACAACTGCCCGAAGTCATTGCCAGTTGTCCTTCAGTCTTGGGCTGTAGCATCGAGCACCAGTTGAGACCGACGTTGGCATGGCTTCAGGATGCTGAGTTAAGCCCAGCACAAGTGACCCAAGTCATCGCCAACTTCCCTTTAGTCTGTTGGTGCTGCATGGAGGGCAATCTGGGACACACAGTAGCCTTGCTTAAGCATGTTGGGCTGAGCCAAATGCAAGCAGCCAAAGTCAGGGCCACTTGTCCTTCAATCTGGGTCCAAAGCAGCAAGGACAAGCTGAGGCCAACCGTAGCCTGGCTCATGGATGCTGGGCTGAGCCAGTCGCAAGTTGCCCAAGTGTTGGCCAGTTGTCCTTCAGTGTTTTACTGTAACATCGAGAGCAAGTTGAGACCAATGGTGGCGATGCTTGAGGATCTGTGGATGAGCCGAGCGCATGTGGCCAAAGTCATTGGCAAGTTCCCGTCAGTCTTGGGCTACAGCATCGAGGACTGTCTCAGACCCACAGTGGCCTGGCTTGAGGATGTCATGCTGAGCCGAGCGCAAGCGGCCAAAGTCATTTTTACTCGGCCCAGCATCTTGGGCTGTAGCATCGAGGGCAAGTTGAAACCCATAGTGGCCATGCTCGAGGATGTTGGGCTGAGCCGAACGCAAGTGGCCACAGTCATTTCTGTGAGGCCGCAAGTCTTGAGCAGCAGCATCCATGGCAATCTTAGACCCAAATTGGCCTGGCTTGAGGATGTTGGGCTGAGCCGAGCGCAAATGGCCAAAGTCGTTGCTAGTTGTCCTTCAGTCTTGGGCTGTAGCATCGAGGGCAAGCTGAAACCTGTAGTGGCCATGCTGCTGGATGCTGGGTTGAGCCGCGCACAACTGACCAAAGTCATTGCCAGTTGTCCTTCAGTCTTGGGCTGTAGCATCGAGCACAAGTTGAGACCCACGTTGGCATGGCTTCAGGATGCTGAGTTAAGCCCAGCACAAGTGACCCAAGTCATCGCCAGCTTCCCTTTAGTCTGTTGGTGCTGCATGGAGGGCAATCTGGGACACACAGTAGCCTTGCTTAAGCATGTTGGGCTGAGCCGAGTGCAAGCAGCCAAAGTCATTGCCACTTGTCCTCCAGTCTTGGTCCAAAGCATCAAGGACAATCTGAGGCCAACCGTAGCCTGGCTCCTGGATGCTGGGCTGAGCCGGACGCAAGTTGCCAAAGTGATTGCCAAGTGTCCTTCAGTCTTTTACTGTAGCATCGAGTTCAAGTTGAGGCCCATAATGTCGATGCTTGAGGATCTTGGGCTGAGCCGAACGCAAGTGGCCACAGTCATTGCCAGCTGTCCTTCAGTCTTGGGCTACAGCATCGAGGGCAATCTTAGACCCAAATTGGCCTGGCTTGAGGATGTTATGCTGAGCCGAGCGCAAGCGGCCAAAGTCATTTTTACTTGCCCCAGAGTCTTGGCCTGTAGCATCAAGGGCAAGTTGAAACCCATAGTGGCTATGCTCGAGGATGCTGGGCTGAGCCGAACGCAAGTGGCCACAGTCATTTCTGTGAAGCCGCATGTCTTGAGCAGCAGCATCCATGGCAATCTTAGACCCAAATTGGCCTGGCTTGAGGTGTTGGGCTGAGCCGAGCGCAAATGGCCAAAGTCGTTGCTAGTTGTCCTTCAGTCTTGGGCTACAGCATCGAGGGCAATCTGTCTCGCAAGTCCGTTTTTTCAATTGCACATTTTTCTGGACAGCATGTTTGCAATATGATTGTCTGCAATCCCTTGCGTTTTGAGCTACAGCTGCAGCCGCTTGCGTCATCGCGTGAAGATGCTGCGGCATCGTGATTGCCTGGCCAAGCTTGCCTCTATCATGTCGTTGACCGATGCTCGCTTCGCACGGCGATTCTCTGATCCTGAGGCAGCACCTCATTCGTGAAGTCTTGCAAGACAATTATGTAGGCCTTGCGAAGCTGACGGCGTAAAGGAAAATGAGGCTTTGCATCGACTTTTGCCAAACACGTAAATCACCAGACCTTGAACCCTTCAGCGACGACCCCCGCCCCCCAAGAGCCACCGCCAAATTTGATTAGCCACTCATGCCAAAGATCTTTTCAAGATGGCTTGATGGGGAAACCTTTGCAGGATATCCACCCTGCCAGGATCCCGTGACATCCTGCTATACCCTGTAGGTCCAATTCAACATACAAACATTTATAAATCTATATATATATATAGATACAAAACACGTACACACATTTATGTAATCGTATACACAGGGCATATTCAAATATTTATGATATCAGCCCCTATAGCCGGGCCTCGCCAATCAACCACAGAGACCTGCAAAGCTTCCAAGCCCTTTCAACGACGCAACTCGTGAAGCTGAATGCATTAATTATATAGTCCCCCCCGCATAGCCCCAGTTTCCAGTTCATTTCCATGACCTTACACCCTAGACCCTAAACTTAAGCCCTAAACCCTTAAGCCTAATCTCCTAAACCCCCAAACCCCTAAACCCTAAAGTATTTTAATCTTCAACACCACTTGCGAGGCCTTGGTCCTGAAAGGCCCTGCGCTGGACTTCTCTCCGCCCGGCCGGAAGCATTTCTTGAATTGCCAAGATGCAACGCAACTGGGCTTTAGGGTTCAGGGTTTAGGCTTGAGGGCTTAGGGTTTACTTTAAGATGCAAGGCAATTGGGCTTCAGAAGCGGCGGGGTTACAGGATAAGGGCTTCGGGTTCAGGGAATAAGTAGAACTTTGGTGTTAGGGTTTAGGCTCAGCGTTACTCAGGCGGTCATGGGACGTAGTATTAGTATCTACTGGCTTATGTTCCACCATGTGGCCCCATTGAGGTTGCCCATGAACCTCCAAGTAGATGCACAGGTTGGTTCGTGTGGAGGCTCGGGGTGGGACAGCTAGATTTTCTGGCTACATTGCTACATTTCTACATGCTGCATGAGTACATCATGACGCGACTATATTCCTGCATTAATATACTACTCTCCTAAGGTTTTATATCGCGACAGCACTACATTACTACATTACCATGGTAGTTTACTAGGCTAGTATTGTATTTACTACATTACTAAGCCGTATATTATTGTATGATTATTTTACTACGTTGATTTTTTGGGCTGGGGCTGCGGGTTTCGGGATTTGGGGTTGAAGCCGTTGGCCAGGAGCTTCATCTTTTGGGTTCAGTTTTGCCATTATTACCTTTAATGCTATGATTACTTGTATGGGTGTCTTTGTTGTTGCTGCTGCTACTGCTAGTGCTACTACTGCTACTGCTACTGCTACTGCTACTGCTGCTGCTGCTGCTACTGCTGCTGCTGCTGCTGCTGCTACCACCACTACTACTACTACTACTACTACAACTACTACAACTACTACGACTAGCACTAGCACTAGTACTAGTACTAGTACCAGTACTAGTAGTAGTCAGAATAGTAGTCGAGTTTGGGACGCCTGCGGAGTCACGATAGGATTTGGAACCTGTCTGAAAGGGGCCAAGGGTCCGTTGAGGTTGCTGCTATATGCGTCATAGCCGTGTTATCAGCTATTTGGCACTAAAGGTTTCAAGTCTTCGTTTGACGGCCTGCAATGGGCTGTAAGGGTTTAGAGTCGCTACGACCAGAAGCTTGCAACTAATTACTGGGTTGCTGTTAAATAGCTTCAGTTAACTTATCATAATATGGGTGGAAAGGGTTTAGGGTTCAAGTTCCGTAACACCAACCCAGACTAATCAATGTGGAGCCGAGCCCCCGAAGTGAACCAAGGAATGTCAGCATCGAGCTTTTGCAGGCCTGGTTTTGGAGTCCAGGATTTCAAGCTTCGGGTCTTGAGCGTCAGGAATGTCTATGAAAGGTCTAGAAGAAACCCATAGTTACCTTGGATCCCATCAAAACAGGCATTTTAGCCATTATTTGGGGGTATGCAGGAGGCGCACGCCCAGCTTCATGGTGCAGTATTGAGGGATGCAACGCTGACCGTCTAGAGGATGCCCAACATCTTCAAGATCTCAAAGGGCTGGCTCAAAAGGCAGGATAAAGCTAGGTGGGTTAAAGGATCCTTTTTGTAGATTCTACTATATTGGGGCGTATTTCCTTTACCCCACCTACCTCCATCCCACCTTTTGAGCCCCGTGAAGATCCTGCTTTTGCTTGTGCGGACGATTTTTGTTGACTCCACTTAGAGATGCGCATGAAAGCTTGTCAAGACTATGGTGCGTTTTGAGTGCCCTAAATATGAGGGTCCATATTATATTGGGAATCCCCAGAAAAACCTAATTTTGCCAACCTTGCAAAGGAAACTCCATGCCTACTGTCTCATTGTTTAGCGACGGCAGAGTTCCAGTCAAGGGAGCCCGAAACCCCAAACCCTAAACAGAGTTGCACCAGCCCTGTCAACAACTTGACCCACTTGATACTTGATAGGAGTTTCTTGTTACTCCTCAGTATAGTACTAGTATTACGACCAACACCTGTAGTATCACTTGGAGGTTTCCCAAGATTAGGGTTATATAGGAATTATATGGGGTTTAGGGACATTACCTTCATAATGGAGAATCAAATTGGAAAGAAAATGGGAAACTAAATGGAAACTGCGGTTATGTACTAGATGGACCGCAGGATTTTGCACGTTCATGATTCTTAAGGGTTGTTAGTAGAGAACGACAGAGTGGATCCCGTAGTAGCCCCCACATAACCCCAAAGAATATGGTAGTTTCCATCTTCTTCTCCATTTCTTAAACCTTAAGCTCTATAGTAGTTTTGGAATTATTTTTGCCCTTTATCATTCCCTAGAGCCAGCAAGTCATGAACAGATTTCCGCAAGGCGCCCGAGAATGTGGTTCAGAAAAGCGCGCTAGAGCTGATGGAGGCGGGACTTCGAAAAGAGGACGGTAGACCAAGTATAGATAGGTATATTCACAAACACTGGTGTCATACATAATTGAAGTTATGACTCATGAGGTCCTACAGGATACTACTTTGCTATAAGTTGTTTTTTGCCGTAATCGCCTTGAACCGATTGAGGCTCTTGTTGCAATGTAGGATCTAGGATTGGGGGGGGGGGGGGNNTGGTGCAGTTTGAGTGTACGGTTCAGCTTAAGGTTTCTGGTCTGATAGAAGATGGGGGGAGTAGATGTGGGTAGATGTTACTATATCGAGACTTCAGGATGTAGGCTGATCAATAAGTAAGTGCTCCAAGCTGGGGAGGTGTCTCGCGGACTTTGACATGTACTTCCATATGCCATATCACAACTGATACTTCCCAGGCCCTAATGTCAACTGCCCCTATACGAGGCTTGTCAAGCGGCACAAACGTCCTGCAGGGCGGGAAGGTGCTAAATATTGCGGGGATTTCTGGGAGTGTTGCTAGCATTATGTTGTTTCTAATTGGAGATCGCCTTGCGCGAGTCTCTGTGATAAGGATAAGAGCATATTGGTATTGCAGCATATGTAGATATAAATATATACACATGTGTGAATATACAATGCGCTACAATGCGTTCCCCCAGTCTCGGAAACCTCATCAGAAATTGACGCCCAAAATCTTACCTGGAGGCTCTCTTGACTTGGTAACTGTCTACTTAGTAATAGTAATAGAGGCTTTGGGGCTTGTAAGGGGAAAGTAGGCAGACTTTCATACAGGCTTCCAAGTAAAGCCTAAATCCTAATCCCTCTATATCCCTTTATAAATGGCCTCATATCAAACCCCCCAACCAGCCTAAACCCCTTAACTCATCGCTTGACAGTTGTGATCTTTGGTTGCCATCACTGGACTTCCCTGTCCTCTTGCAAGTCTTCCGTAGTAGGGGTGTTTTGTACCGCCAACCCCAGCCATATAATTATCGTACGACACTTATCGGGTCCTAATTTTGGTGGTTTGGGTCACTGTTGCGGAACTTTTTTACACAGTCTAAGCGACTGGCATTACCAGTCTTTCAGGCTTCTGCACTTCCTTAGGGTATAGAGTTTCGGGTATCCTGTTCCCTGAAGACACGTTAGTGCACGATCTGGAGTGTCGGTCTGGGCTACCCTTCCCCACTGGAACCCTACATGGTGGTTTCAAAATTTGTAAGGTCCCTCTGTGGGAGTATATATTGCCGCCTCTGTTTTGGAAACCTGTATGATAGAGCCCCAGTTGCAAAGCACGATAGTCAACAGCAGAAGCGCTTAAGGATCACGGATCACAACGGTGAAGTGTGGAGCCAGTAGGGTTCCCTGCACCAGCTGATCACTTCAAGATTCATGGAAAGTCAGATTTAGAGTTATACGTCCTGTAAAGTAGGTTCGAATCACCCTAAACCTTATACCCTAGCCCCTCATATCAGAGTTATCCTACCTACAACCGCCTTGCTTTGGCTGTAGTCGCTTCAGCCGCTATCCGTACCAAATTTGAAATACCAAAAAGACCACAAGCTGCTAGCGGATCGACCTAGACTACAGTTTAGGGTTTAGGGCTTTAATTTTATCAAATTGCGTCCACTGCTGCGGCGACAGCCGCCGCTACAATTAACAGTTGAGCTAGGATACTCACGCCGGGCCGGCACGAACACCCAGAATCAAGCTCGATCGGCATTAATTAAGGGGTGGCAATCATACATCACCGCGCCCGAACTATCCCCATTTTAAAGGATGATTTTCTGTTATTTGTCCTACTAGAACGATTACCTGTTCTGCTTAGTCCTACCCCCACCTGCCCAGTTCATTATTGCGACTTCCCTCCCCCATTTCGTGGAGAAAAAACGCAGCTCATTTTCTGGCGAAGAGTTTTTACAGTCAGTTGAACATTAGCTATTCCTACTTTTCAGAAACTACTCATTCTCTTTCTGCGGCAACCATAAACCCTAAACCCTATTCTGATCGCCAGCTGTTCGGAAGCAAGAACTCAGCCCAGGCCGTAAACAAGCCCGAGAAGACCTGTGCAGATGGGCATGATTTCAGTGACCGCGTAGGGCTTTGGGTTTAGGGTTCAGGGTTTTAGGGTTTTTGGGTTTAGGGTTATGTTATGTCCATCTTGGTCGGTGGGCGGCCTAGGCCTTGAGTTTAGGGTTTAGGGCTTAGGGTTGGGAGTTTTTGGGTTTAGGGTTTAGGGCAGCGGAAGAAAAGAGGACCCTTTTGCGTAGCACTCCATGACAGCCCCTGTAAATGCCCATGTAGTCCGAATCTAAACCAAGCTTCTGTAAGCTGCACCATGCTGGGCACATTACAGCGACCGCACGCGACCCCATTTCCAATGGTAATTTACATACTCAGCACTCCCAGATTAGCGGGATTTCTTATGATGCTTCTGCTCGTAACCCTGAAAAAACCAATCCCAAGCCATTATGACGGCCCTAAGCCCTTAACCTCAATTGCCCCCAAATCCAAAACACATCAAAAACTAAGCACTAAACTGGGTTGCTGTTAAGGAACTTCAATTAAGTTACCATAATGGGTATATATAGCAAATAATCAGTATATGAGGGTTTCCCCAATATAGTAACTTAATTTCAGTTCCTTAACAGCAACCCAGTAAACCCTACAAAGCCCTCACCTATAGCCCGGGCATGGCAACTTTCTACCTTACGCGCGTAAGGCCTCAACTTTTGACCCTCCGCTACAGGAAATCCCCCTTAAGTAGATGGAATATGGGGTTTAGGGTTTAGGGTTTAGGATTTAGGATTTAGGATTTAGGGTCTAGGTTTAGGATTTAGGATTTAGGATTTAGGGTTTAGGGTTTAGGATTTAGGATTTAGGATTTAGGGTTTAGGGTTTAGGGTTTAGGGTCGAAAACGCCGTCAAGGGGAGCTCTACATGCTGTTGCTTCTGTAGTCTTGGAGTTCTAGTAGGGGGCTTTGGGCTTTGGCCCCTTGAGAGGTTCCTAGCAGGTATGTATTAGGTATACCAACAACAAACCAATATGAGCTATAGTCTAAACTCCTTAAAGGGGGATATGTAGGAGATTGTATAGGGGACTACTTAGACAATGGCTCATATGATGACTTTAAATCCTCAACCTCTCTTACGTACCAAGCCCTAGACCCTAAACATAGATAACGAGGCCAACCGTCCCTAGACCTCAAAGTCTTCACAACAATTCTGGCTTGAAAGTCTTAAACCCCGGTAAATATATGGCTTCGGCATCAGGGCATACTAAGGGAACTCGGGTGTGATTATAGGGTTTTACCTACGGATTATTGGGGTTGATGTAGGGATAATTTAGGGTAATACGACGGTTTAGAAGCGCAGCCCTGATAGTGGAGAAGCAAATGAAAACGAAAATGCAAATTGAAATGAAAACAGGGCTTTTCCATAGAAGTGTATAGGGATTAGGCTTTCCTGAAATATTCCAGCGGTCCCTAATGGCATGGCTATCTGCAATGAGGTTTTGGGGCATATTCTGCCGTAGCTACTACGAACTATCAGAGGATGTGATGATATTCCTTGCTGTTTAGTCAGGCCTCTACAGGCTTCACCCTAAACCTTAAACCCTAAATCATAAACCCTGAACCCTAAACCCTACACCCTACAATACTTCAGAACCGTGCCTTCAGGTGGACATCCGGAACGCGTGGGTCACCAGAGTGGAAGACTTGGAGTTCAAGGAAACCAAGGACCGTAAACCCTAAACCCCCAAACCCCCAATTCCCCAAACCCAAAACCCCCCAAAACAAAATCCCTAACAGAACCGAACAACTAGACTCCCTAAACCCTAAACCCTATATAAACCCCAAACCCTAAACCTAAATTGAAGACTTGGGAGTTCGAGGCGTTCACGGGCTTGGCTCCAAGGCTTTGGGGATGTTCGGAGCAAAGCTGTCATACAACATCATCATGATAAGAGCGATCATAACAGTAGTTTGGGTACTCCCCCCCTCAGTAACAGTTGGATAATAATTATAATATGGCTATATATGGCCCTTAATAGGACCCCCAATATAGACTGTTACTGGGTGGGGGCAGTACCCAAACAATAGTATTTATTATCCAAGGCACCACCTGTCTTTGCGCACAGTGTCCAGAATAGTCTAAGGTAGGCTTCAGGAGTTTCAGGTTGCACGTATGCCACATTCTATATATATATATATACCGACGTGCTTTTGCGCGATGTAACAGATTGGCTGGCTCTCATCATATGTCTCAGCTTGAGGGGCCCGCTTCCTGTACGGCACGTGATGTTGTCAGTTGATATACTGGCTTTTTTGTGGCGAGCATACAAGAGCTGGAGGAGTTGCATATTCTGCCTTTCGAATGGTGCCTATGGCGTTCACACTGCTGTTCAATCGGCCTGAACACAAGGGGCTTCCCGTACACTAGCACGCGCTCGCTAGTGCCCACTCTACAAAAGTTCTGGCGGAAAACGTGAGATTAAAATCAGACACGATAGTGACGCAGGAGTTGCGCGAACTTGGTAGGAGCGCGACAGGCACTTCGAGCTTTGAGGCAAGCAGGTTCCAAAGGCGACCTGGCCTTGTCCCCGCGTGCGTGTCTCAACCCCAAAAAATGCTTTGGAAGTGGCAAACAAGAAATTCTGGAGGGGCTTCTGGGCGCAATAATAGCTGCAATAATAACAACGGGAGCACAAGAAAGGTGCTAAACAGAAGTCAGCAAACAAAGCTAATAGAATTTTGGGTGTCGTGTTTAGGCCGTGATTCTTATTCCTGGGCCGTCAAAGTATGGTGCAGCATTGGCAGCTGCCGCCACGTGGGTTGTCAGCGTTTACTTTGACGGTATCTACCTTCTCCACCACTAACATGGTACGTCTAAAGGTGCCCGTTCGCTGAGAAAGGCCTATATGGGGTTCCAAGTTACTGTGAGGGATGTTAGGGGGGCAGTGTTTGGAGTTGAGGCTGGCTTGGTGGTGCAAAATACTAACAATCTTGCCCTGAACCCCCATAAGCTTAGAGTCTGAATTTCAGTATGAGCTTTTTTTTCCAGCTATTGTCCGTTCTACAAGATGCATGTGGGGTTTTCCATGTTAGTCAGGGACAGGGTAATTGGATGCTATCTGCATAGCCAAGAACATGAGTTTGATGTCTTCGAGGGCACCAAGCAAGCGTAAGATCCAAAAAAATCCAAAAGGCGCACACCCGGTACCAGCTGCAACACCACAGTTTCAGGGGGGAGGGTGGGCTTTGCATCTTTCAGGAAGGGGACCACGGATGTGGGACGTGCTTGGAACAACAAGAGGGCCCAGGCATATGCGGTGGTGGCACGATAAGGCGCCAAAAGATGCT